>REGM01000136.1:342773-358427 GCA_004194415.1 Aurelia aurita | reverse complement strand
GTATTAATTAAATCTGACGAATATGATTTCTACTGGTTTCTAAATCATCTTTCAGTAGAATGGTTAAAGAAATAGTATGATCTACGAATAAATGAATTTGTATTAATTAAATCTAAAGTATATGATTTCTACTGGTTTCTAAATCACCTTTCAGTAGAATGATTAAAGAAATAGTATGATCTACGAATAAATGAATTTGTATTAATTAAATCTAACGAATATGATTGCTACTGGTTTCTAAATCATCTTTCAGTAGAATGGTTAAAGAAATAGTATGATCTACGAATAAATGAATTGGTATTAATTAAATCTGATGAATATGATTTCTACTGGTTTCTAAATCATCTTTCAGTAGAATGGTTAAAGAAATAGTATGATCTACGAATAACTGAACTGGTATTAATTTAATCTGTAGAATATGATTTCTACTGGTTTCTAAATCAAAGCTTCAGTTTTTAATATTGAAGTTAGTACTCTTATTGTAAAAGTTCATATACTTTTTCACAAATTTTAATTATCATGTTCTAAGACTATCATTTAGAAATTGTTATATGAAAATTATGATATTATGAATTATGAAATTATGCACAGGGTCAATTGGTAAAAAAGTTTCAAAACCTGACTCACTAAACAGTTAGCTGCTTTACGACGAAGACATTTCAAGGGACAAGTCTCCAAGGGAAGCATGTCACACAAGATCATATGCTGCCTACTTGTTATCAGTATTCAAAGCTATAATGCTAAGACAAGGATCAATGGAGCTTGCTCCGCCGGGTAAGTTTGTGTTCTTCAACTCTAAAAAAGCGTCTATTGCTGGATAGGAATAAACTGTTTTGCACTTTTCTAAGGTCCAGGCTCATCTTGTCGGACCAATGAGATTGCGTGAAATTTGATCGGAACACAATAACTGTAAATTTTTACCACTTTCCATAAAACGCAACAAGGACAGTAAGTTATTTGAGATTTCCAGAAAAGTATAGATTTTTTAGCATTTTACGATTTTTCCTCTTTTTATTTTGAAATTACGATAGTTAATAATTGTTTTCAAACCTTTCCTTGTATTCTTTACATGAAAAAGAAAAACGCCGTAATTTTGAAAATAATCAAGATATTAAAAAAGTCAACAGTAGCATTACATTAAAGTACCTAATGTTCCTATCAAGCCATCAAGCCATTCAATCAAAATAAATATATAATAGCCATTTACAACAGCTTTTTTAAAGATTTGAAGCATACCTATGCTAACCTATGCTGCCTTTGATTGTGAAAAAAGAAACAATTTTGAAAGAAATAATCAATTAGTTTATTTTCTCTTGGCCGCCAAATAGGCAAAGAACTGTCTGGCACACTCGGTAGTTTTGAATCATATTAATTCCTGCAGATTGTCAAAGAAAGGAAAAGAACTTACTGCAACAATTGATCAACTACTTAAAGGCTACGATAACAGAATTAGACCGAATGCCAAAGGTAAGAGAATTTAAAGATAATCAAACTGCACGAAGTTTTTCAAAGTTGTGATATTGGAGTTAAGGCTAGACTTCTATCATGAGTTTGTAGTTTTATTTCGCTTTGAGAATTAAATTCGACACTTCACTCAATAGAGACTTGTTACAGAACCGCAGAGCTAATTTTAAGCATCTTTTTTCCCTCAGCGTTAAATAGTCCAGTCATGTTGTGGTATAAGCTCAAACTAATTGCAACACAAATGGAAATATGCTAAAAAAATTACAAACTATATGTATAGCTGGGACAAAAAAGTCCTACAAAATAATTGAAGTGGAACATTGGATAATTATGATGCCACTTAAGGTGGTTCATTAGCTAAATTTCGGAATATGGTAAATGAATACTGAAATTGTACCGGGTGTCCCAAACTACAACGAAACTAAAAACACGATATAAATTTTGCTTTATTTTAGGCATATGAAATCTCGTAAATCTTTCACAAACTGAAAACAAAACAGCATTGCAAAATAATATCGACATCTAAAAATGGCAGAGCTCCGAGATAAGAATGCCAAAGAGTGTATATTCTAAAAACCAAGCGAGACTCGACCAGTCGAAATGAAACCATTCAATTGAATTTTGTATCTCTGCTGGCAAATCCAAAACGAAAGCTGTTTACAATTTTAATTCCATTTTGATAACCTTTTTAGTTGTAACAAGATTGCATCTAAAATCTCATTAAAGAGCTATACTGTTTTCAAAAAAGCTTTAAGAGAGCAGTTTGTTCTCTCTGAATTAAATATACAAAAAAAGGCATCCTACCCATCCAAAGTCTGGAGTGTTCAGCAAGTGTCAATAAATAATATATTCTAAAGCAAGACAATAATTTAAAATGCTTTCTCAAATACTTTGCTTATATTGTTTTCTAAAACGCCAGGATTTTCCTAAAAAGAAGTTTCTTACGAATTTGCAAAGCTAGCTAGGAGTGGTGCCTGAAAAAGTTGGGCAAATACAGGATAGAATTGATTGGCAGGAGGTATACTAAACTTTGTAAAATTAGATTAAGAATAAGTAGCAACCTGGGAAAAGTTCACCCCACAAATGGACATGTCTACCTCAGTTTGCCCCTGGCATTGCCCCTGGTTATCTGGCTCCTTAGAAAAACGGCGCCTGTGTTTCCAGTGCCTTCGCAGAATTTCTGTTTTTTTTTATAAATTCAATGTAAAAAATTAACAATTACGAATTACCTAACTACGAATTAGCTACCATACAACAATACAAAAACGATACCAAGGGGAGCAATAGATCATGACTACCACAATTTCTGTTTCATAATTTCTGTTTGTGGGGTGAGTGGCCGAGCGGCTTATACAGTTTCCGTTAGGTAACTGAAGTTAAGCTTGGTCGCTTGAGGTCAAAATCCGGATGGGTGACCTTCCAGATGCCTGGCCAAGCAACTCACTTCACCGTCCTTCGGAAGGGATGTTAAACTAGGGGTCCCATGCCTGGATGCGGCATTCACAGTAGGCCTAAATTAGCTGTAATAGAGCTAGAAATCATGCCAGCTTACTTACAATAAAGTAATGAATGAAAAAAAGAAAGAAATAAAGAAATTGGAGCAGCCCTATCCCTTTCCTAATAAAACAGACTGCACGCATGATAGCAAGACACGTGTCCAATTTCAAACAAAGTATTTGCTTTTAAAAATGTCTATTGGTGTACAATAGGCCTTAAAGAACTCATGTCATCCATCATGCTTTGTGAGATTTGCAAAATGGGCAAAATGATGGAAAACAGCTTCGAGGCAACTGTGCCCCCTCCTTCCCGCGAGGCTGGCCTGCATCATTAATTTCTATGGATCACGTCACGAATGAATATGTTTAGGTCAGCAAGATTGACTGTGCTGGTCAAAGTGTCCCATAATCACCAGACTGCATGTTTTCTATCAGGATGATGTGTCGTTTTAACCTCGGGCAATGAGGCCTATTTTGCTTCATTTTCGGAGCAGATAACTTCACAGCTACATCACCAGAGCAACCATAAAACGAGCTAAATGACACCATGGACGAGGAATACAACAGGAAAAGCTTTCGACTCTTACAGAACTTGACTGACTTTGATTTAGTGTAGTTGATTTGTCGTATGATAGAAAAATGGCGCCCCTCCTCAGAAAAAACTCACAAAGCATGATGGTTGACATGCGTTTTTAAAGCACAATCATAAATTCTTTACAATTTCTTTAGGTAATACGACAATTACTATGTTGAGTATAGGAGTGGTGAAAATTCATGACCTGAGGGATGAAGGAGTAAGTACAATTAACGTTTTATTTCATAACGTAATGCTTATAACTCATTAACGAACCTTTTACAATGTACAGGCAGTTTCAATATAGTTTTAACAAGTCTTGCAAAATTCCAATTTAAGCCATATCTGTTACCGTCAAAATATTATCATAGCATTGTAAAATTGTAAAAATGACAATGTGCAATTTGATGTATGACCGGACCTTCTGAACTATTCAGAAACTTCCACAGCTGCAATACTTGATTGCATCTACGATGCAAAATACAAATTGCATTCTTCTATGTTGGACTTCCAACTCTCTGTTGCCGCAAGTTGACATTGGACATTTCGAAAATGCTCCTCCTTTGGAGTTTCTTTACCAAATATTTCAAAACTATATCGACTATGAAAAGCTGAATCATTCATCTAAGCCATGGCGAGATTTGCGGCAGTTTTAAGGATCCTGATAAAAATTCGTGCCATATCTAAACAATTATTTTATGCTGGCACACAATATATTTTTTATATTGCTTTAAGATTCTAAACATAGCACCGTAGCCATGGTAACCATTGTTTTATTCAGTGGTCAACAAAAATTGCATAACTAGAATGAAATTGTTGCAGATATTAATCTTAAATTTCGTCCATATTATGCGTATACATCTATTTAATCATCTTCAATTCAGTTTGACTCGAAAAATTATCATTTAGTCTCTTATTTAGTCGTTATAATCATGATAGCCATAATCATGATAATCATAACTTAATATCTTTTTATTGTCATAGCAACAAGAAAAAAACGTTAATAGGATCTAATTATGTGATTTAATGATTTTGATTGTTTGCATCAGAGTCCATCTAATTACCAATTTAAAAGGTCATACTTTAAAAGCTACTATAACAGAGAAGGGGGTGCAATCAACCCCCCAGGTATTGACTGCTTCAAGACTCCCAGGTGAGATAGCGTTAAGCAAATTTTCCCTAGCAAAAAACCACGAGAAAACTGATCAAGAATTGTGAAATATTTATCAATAAGGGCTTTATTGAAAGCTCCGCTGAAGTGGAAGTTGCTTTTGAGATTAGTTTTCACATTTGTAATGAAGAACTGGGGTTTATTCCCTCGAGAATTTTAGTGACATGTTTGTTAAGCCAGGCGTTAAGCTTCAGGAATAAGAATTTTCTTTGACTGATCTATCTATGAAATAAAAAGCTTTATAAACAAAACATTCTTTTTCAATTTTACAGACCTTTGGTGCAGATGTCTATTTACGATTGGAATGGATCGACCCAAGACTGTGCCATAACGATACAGAAGATCTTTTACTTCCTGCAGACCATGGAAATGCTTTTTGGCATCCTGATGTGTTTTTTGAGAATGCCTTGAAGTCGTATAAGCATGATGTCACTGCACCAAACAATTTCTACCAGATATCACCAAATGGAGATATAATCTACAGCCTACGGTTTGTGTTTTTATGAATAATTTAATACAATATGCTAGGGTATTGAAATAATTCCATTGATATAAGTAAAAATAAGATGAAAATTGGTTTATTTAATTTCTTAACTTAGCAAGGTTATAACTTTGTCCTTCCTTTTTTCCGAATTTAGAGACTCAAGCAATTTTCAAAAAACTGTGGTCTCGCAGAAATAAAATCTATCTCAAATTAGATGTCACGTGAGATTTGCGACAAAGCAACATTACTCTTGCCAAAACACTTAAACTATTTTTATCCCATGACATTTTCAAATTTTCAAGTAAATTTTGAGACAGACTTTTAACAAGGGCAAGAAAACTTCGACCAATGAATCTAAAAACAAGCAAGCTGAAACTGAAGCTTTTTAGATGAAAAACCTACATCTGTGTCAGTATCGGGTTTGCTAGGTTCGAAACCAACATGGATTTTTCTCAACGAAACGCATAGACTTCGATTTTTGATCAATTTTTCTAACCTTTTTAAATTTCAATGGATGAAACTTTTTCGAACGTTGATTTTTTTTGCAGCCAGAAGAGGATAGGAGAATTTCATTTTTATCCAATCAGCGCATTTGTTGTGGTCCGTTTCCGCCAATCAGATTACTAGGAATGACAATGGAATATGCGGGCGTCAGCGTTTTTTGACAAAAGTAAACAAACCAAGCTGTGGGAAGATGCCCAAAACCACGGTCCTTTCTAGGTGGGTGATGCAGTCCGTTTTCGGCAATTTTCACGGGTTTACAAAGATGTTTGCAGAGAACAGGACTNATTTACAGTAGGATCCGTTGGAAAAGACTGGAACCGAGTACCCCATTCTAAAAATAGCCCTTGGAGGCAATTTTGAGATGGGGTTCCGACCCTATCTTTTTCAGCACATCAAACTGTGTATGTTTACCAAGTTTCATGCTGATATCACAATTTGCAAGGGATTTACAGTAAGAACCCTTAAAACGGACTGGAACCGAGTACCCCATTCTAAAAATAGCCCTTGGGGGCAATTTTGAGATGGGGTCCCGACCCTATCTTTTTTAGCGCATCAAACTGTGTAGGTTTACCAAGTTTCATGTTGGTATCACAATTTGCACGATCATTCCTCTAACAGCCCTGACTAATATCAAATTTCTCAGCAAAGATTGAAGTTTCGAAAAAGACTAAAAAAGACGATTCGAAAATTTCGTTGCATTAACACTTTAAGTATCTCTTCAAGATCCATATATCGAGGTGTTTTCGAAGGAGGAGTGGGGACATAAAGAAAACAGACTCCGTATACCAGGAACAACACAATGATTTAATATAAAGGCTCTTAACCACCCTCGTTTTTCTAAACTTCGAATAGTTTTTTTGCTCAAACTAGTTCTTGAATTTGAGTTGTATCAAAGTTCAACTATTGTTTGAAGTTCTTTATTCTAGAATCTATCAGTATACATTATTGTCAAGGCCCATCAATTTGTAGTATTTGCTCTCGCTTTTTCCTTAGAGTGACTCTTCTTGCTACCTGCCCACAAGACTTGACTAACTTTCCATTCGATGTACAAACATGCGAGCTGAGGATTGTAAGCTGTAAGACTCTTTATTGTGGTTCCTTCTTTCATTGATGCATAGGCCTCCTTACAAAAACCCTAATCTAATTGCCCTTGGTACCTTCTACCCCGGTGATATCCCTTGTGCAAATAATGAAACATAGTCCGTCTGCGGAACAAGATGAGAATCTCCCCGGTACACGACGCCTTACAAGTGAAACATCGAATTCAAATTGTGGCAACCCTGGCGAGAAATTTGAGAAGTTATTTGCACGGCAAATACTGTTTCACGACAAAACTTATATTGCCCACGGTGGAAAATTGGAGCTCCCTTGCAACATTTGTACCATTTTTCGCATTACTAGGACGTCGGCGAACATCTTATCTCTTACTGCACCGGGGCACTTTGACAGGGGTGTTTAAATCAAGAGATAAAAACATATTTTAGCCTAAATAACATTATACTACTGTAGAAAATAAAACTATGTGCTTGAACTGGAACCATTTGGTCTTGAATGAATGATATTTTACCAAAAATCATGTGCATTTTGTATTAAAGTGAATCAACGGAGCTAAGTGGAGGTCATCTATAAATAGGAAAAAGAAAACTCCTTTGCACGCTATTGTTCCTCTGGCTAAACAATATCCCCCTATGTGTCGAAATCATCAAATACAATAGGCTAATAATAGAATACCCAGACCCCTTCCACGCGGGGCTTTTATATCCGTTGATTCTCTTTAAACGATAGTTTTCTCGACAATTTAAACAATTTTAGACCACTTTATGGGCATTTATGCAGCTCTTGTATATATTAAAAACCAATACATTAAAGATCAATATACACTAGCCAACAGCAACATTATTTCCATTTAAACGGGAGTGAAGTCCAAAGGGAATTGACACTCGTTGTAGACTGTAGATTCTTGAATATATAATATAAAGCTTGGTTCGTACTAGAGTAAAACGAACTAGAAATTTAATAGAAATGTGAAGAAAAAATGCGTGAAAATTATCTTTAACTCACTTTGAGATTTTTTGAAGATTTCTAGACTTGCTCCAAGTCTATTTCTTCGTCAGGCAAAATTATAGGGAAATACAAAGGAGCAATTCGCACTTCCCTTTAAATTTTGCTTGGCCAAGAAATAGACTCGGAGCAGGTCTGTGTCCTAAGGCACTTGGATGGAATCAAAAATAATAATTTCATATGAAAGCGAAACTCACTAAGAACTCGCCCCGGGGGATGTACTTGACTTTCNTGGTTCGTACTAGAGTAAAACGAACTAGAAATTTAATAGAAATGTGAAGAAAAAATGCGTGAAAATTATCTTTAACTCACTTTGAGATTTTTTGAAGATTTCTAGACTTGCTCCAAGTCTATTTCTTCGTCAGGCAAAATTATAGGGAAATACAAAGGAGCAATTCGCACTTCCCTTTAAATTTTGCTTGGCCAAGAAATAGACTCGGAGCAGGTCTGTGTCCTAAGGCACTTGGATGGAATCAAAAATAATAATTTCATATGAAAGCGAAACTCACTAAGAACTCGCCCCGGGGGATGTACTTGACTTTCATTAGTACGGGGGTGTGCACTCCAAGAAATATTTTTTTGACCCGGCTCTAGAATTTTACCCCCAAATGATGCCTGGCTTTAGAAAAAAATGGCAAAAAGTAAAACATACACTGTGCAATATTGAAATAACAACCCGCTCTAACAAAATACCCCTTTTGACAACCGGCTTTAGTAAAGTTGCTTTCTTTCGATACCCGGCTTTAGACAAATGAGGCGAAAACGATACCCGGAAAGGAGTGCACATCCCGTC
This sequence comes from Aurelia aurita, assembly GCA_004194415.1. Taxonomy (NCBI): domain Eukaryota; kingdom Metazoa; phylum Cnidaria; class Scyphozoa; order Semaeostomeae; family Ulmaridae; genus Aurelia; species Aurelia aurita. Next base: position 349,880 of record REGM01000136.1, on the reverse strand, counting down.
AGCAAAATATACTAAGAACCCCCCCCTCCCACAAGGGGAACTGCGTTGTTTAGAAAATGCGTTGTCAAAATTTAATCGCGTTTCACTCTTGTGTGAACTCGTTCTAACTCTATAATAGCTTGGAATTCCATGGCAGTGAGTGATAAAAACCTGAATTCCTTTCAGATTCTTATCGTATAGAAGATCTGACACTGAAATGGAAACAAGGAAATCCTGTCACGTTGAGAAATACGCAACTGATGCAGTTTACTATAACGGGCATAAAGACTACTGAGGCGACTGAATCATATACAACAGGTAAGACTTGACTTTTTAAATTCACCTTTTCACCTCTACTCTTTAGTGGCATGATTTTCACTTCGTTAAGCCTGATTTCCCCTAGGCAGCAAAATCCATGCGGAACGTCAATTCCTAGCCATCTTACTTGCTTGCGGAAAAGCCACGTCATTCAAAATCAGAAACCCGTTCAACTTCCAAGTGGAACTGCACTCGTGAACAACAAGAATTTTATGCGAGAGGAATTCTCTGTCTGGTGGAAATTTGGCTTTAAATGAACGTAGCGAAACGACTCTCACTGCAGATTCCTGCGTTGTCGTGTAATGGCCAGTAATTGAAACGCCAATCTGGGGGGAAAAGTAAAATACTAATTGTAGTGAAAATTAATCCGTTATCGTTAACTGGGGGCCTGAGAAACCTTGAATCTTTTACCAAGGTAAGCTCACACCATTGAGCAACCAATGATGATAAAATTTTGAAAAAATTTGCTAAGAAAGACTCTCAACTTTGTGCCACCGTTGACGAGGTATGTACAGGGTATCCCAAAAAATGTGTCTCATTTGTGTGGCTGCTGTGGAGGAGCCGTAACTTCTATTGTACCGTTCTGCGTACAGTTGCATAGGATAGGCTTCAACTTAGAGTTTGACACTATTTTTAGGCAATCGGACAAGTGGCTGCTGATTCATGGTGCAAGAAAGTCAAAATAGTGAAAACTTAAAAAACAGCACTTTCTTTGTTCTCCAAAAATGCCAAAATCAAGTAAATACTGGAAGAGTGGGTTCTATTGCTGTATTAAAATTTGCTCTACAGTTGAAAAAGGGTTAATCGTGTTGTTTATTGATAATACAACACTATCAACCCATTGTCAAATGTATGAAAATTCAAATAAAACGCTAGAACCTTTTCTTGCAATGTTTACTTGATTTTGACATTTTTTGGAGAACAAAGAAAGTGTTGTTTTTGAATAAACCATATTTTTGAATTTCATGCACCATAAACCAGCAACCATTTGTCCGATTGGCTAAAGCAAGGTCTCATATTCCAAGTTGAAGCCTATTCTATGCAACTGTATCAAAAACAGGACAATAGAAGTTAAAATTCCTCCGCAGCAGCCGCACAAATGGGGCACAATTTTTTGGGACACCCTCTAGTATATCTACACTGAAACCTTATATCGACCAGAATTCAACGTTGAACCAACCTGACTTTGCCCACTGGCATCTCTCCAAGGTTCTGTGATTAGCAGCTTGATATTGCCTTGCCCCATTACTCTACATACTTCGCTTGAGTCACTTTGCTATCATTAAGACCGCNATTTTTGAATTTCATGCACCATAAACCAGCAACCATTTGTCCGATTGGCTAAAGCAAGGTCTCATATTCCAAGTTGAAGCCTATTCTATGCAACTGTATCAAAAACAGGACAATAGAAGTTAAAATTCCTCCGCAGCAGCCGCACAAATGGGGCACAATTTTTTGGGACACCCTCTAGTATATCTACACTGAAACCTTATATCGACCAGAATTCAACGTTGAACCAACCTGACTTTGCCCACTGGCATCTCTCCAAGGTTCTGTGATTAGCAGCTTGATATTGCCTTGCCCCATTACTCTACATACTTCGCTTGAGTCACTTTGCTATCATTAAGACCGCAAATAAACTCCCAGCATTATACCAGTTATTATGCTACTTTACCACCTTAATTCAACTCAATCGTACAAATTTGAGAACCACTTTTGCAGGTAAACTAATACGCAGTTATTATAATTCTCTACCTTGCATGTCGTCCTTTGTGCGCCTTTAAGGCTGTTTCCACTGCACTATGAACTACAATCGCTTTTCTTATCGCCATTATTTTACGAGTGATGAAAGTTCATCAGGTAGTGGGAATGATATGGCGGAGAAACTTTCACGGTCATAGTTAATAAATTAATGCAACGAGGAAGTAGCTGAATATCAAAACTTGTCCATACTCATCGCTTTGACTCGTCGCTTAGCTATTGTTTGATTAATTATCAAAGGAATGCCGCTTTCAGTCAAATAATGCAAATTTCTTCGTTGAAGTTTGAACTGGACGAAAGCAATGAATTTGTATGGGGATACATGGGCGATGAGGCAAAGGCGACGGGAAAAATGATGAACACTAGTGCAATGATGCCTCATATGCGATCAATGTTCATCGCGCAGTAGGAACTAGGCTTTAGGGGGACCTGAAGCGAAAATTTTTATTTGCAAAAGGGAATGACAAACTGGTTTGATTAGTGATGCCGTTTAAAGTTTTGTGATATTTTATTTCGTTTCGGAGATATTCGCTGTTTTGTGTCTTGAAGTGATGACGTCATTTTGTTTGCATATTTATGAGGAAAGTATAGGCAGAGAGTAGAAAAATTGGTGACAATGACTATGTTTGCGATTAAACCTGCTGCTGAAGTATGTCGGTGCGACAAACAATGCCCAGTAATGTCACATATCTCATGAAAAGAAAGTCTAGTATCAAAGCTTTGGGTTTTCAAGCTTTCTTATAAGAAACGTTGTCAATTGATACAGACGGCATGACGTCACAGTAGCGTTGAAATGGAAATTTGCAAAAAGTTGTATAAAATTGCTCCTCTATTCTACCTCGCGATAGTGAGTAGTGAAAGGATAGGTAGCAATTGTCAGTCAGACATAAACATATGAAATAAACACACAAACATGCTGTGTGTAAAATCAAAACAAAAATTTAGGCCAGGAAAGCTGTGGAAAACTTGCCTTTGGGTCGATAATTTCGTAGTTAGCACCACAAACTCTGTCGGCTGTGAGTTGCTCGTCGCTTCTTCAAAGTCAACCTTCCTTTTAGACATTCGCCTATCTATCTGCTAAAGTCTTTGAATAATTTGAGCAGCTTCCAAGCTTTTTGAATTTATTTATTGCGATAAATAAACGAGACAGTCTCGAAATCCCAATGCGACGCTATACTTTGTAATGGCTTCATTTACCCAAAGTCTGATTTTCGAGCACGAATTGATCAAGTCACGTGACATGTCGTCTGTATGAATATCAATTGTTTTCTTACCTTTTTGCAAACAAAATGACGTCATCAGCTGCAACCATGAAATAGGGAATAATTCCAAAACAAAACATGATAAGGAAAGCTTGAAAACGGCATTATTCGTTGTTCAACCAGGCTATTGCTTTTGCAAATTAAAAATTTCTTTTCAGGTCACCGTTAACTTAAATATGATTTCTTGATGTTTTAACAGTTCAACATTTCTATTCAGGTCAATTCTCGACGCTTGTTGTTCAGTTTTACTTGCAGAGACGGATTGGCTATTACATCTTTCAAGTATTCATTCCATGCATTACCATTGTGGCCTTGTCTTTTGTCTCATTCTGGATGAATCCTGAGGACATAGGTAAAATTTTATGCTCTGTCATCTTGAACTTCTGGCTGAGAGAACTTCTGGCAAATTCTGGCTCAGACAAAAATAACAGGAGCAAGAGGAAAAGCAGATTTTTGTTGTTTTAACTTGATTTTCACCACTTTTCATAAAATAAAAAGCAATGGAAGGGAAATAAAGCTGTTCGAGCATTTGTTCAAAAACGTGTTGCTAATACGTTTTTCTTTTCATTCATTACTAAGCTGGAAAGATTTCTAGCTATATTACAGCTAATTTAGGCCTACTGTGCATGCTGCATCCAGGCATGGGACTCCTAGTTTAACGTCCCTTTCGAAGGACGGCGAAGTGAGTTGCTTGGTCAGAAATCTGGTTGCTCACCCATCCGGATTGTGACCTCACGCGACCATGCTTAACTTCAGTTGCCTAACGGAAACTGCATAAGCTCCTCGGCCACTCACCCCACACATAAGGGTCATCGCAAGATTTTGAGGAATGGCGAAGACTTCGATTGATCTCAATCCTCTCAATCTTCCATTATCGAACATCTCTATATGAATTAAAGTCCGGTGCATGCCTCCAAATCTTGCGATAATCCTTAGCCTACTTGATTTAGAATGTAACCAGGAACTGAAAACAAATTTGCGAGAAAATTTTGGATTATCTTCATTTCTTTCCGCAGCTTTTTATTTTGTTAACAGTGGTAAAAATCAAGAAATCAATCCGTGTCGGACAGACCACTGAACAACCATTTCGCAGACAGCCTCAACAACTGTATCAAAATCCTTCTTGGAATACTCACAATGCAATATATCCCTTATAAATGGTCGTTCTATGACAAAAATAATTTTGCACCACAAAGTTTTTGGTTGAACTTTAATTCTCTTTTCACAGAGGATCGTATTGCCCTTGGAATCTCATCAGTTCTAACTATAGTTTTCCTGATGACTTCAATCAACACCTATTTGCAAAAAGTTAGCTATATCAAGAACATTGATATCTACTTGATTGGTTGTTTTGCCCTCGTCTTTGCAACTGTGCTTGAAACTGCTGTTGCGTTCCATTTCAACAGGAAAGCTAAGAAGTCAGATTCNTCCTTCTTGGAATACTCAATGCAATATATCCCTTATAAATGGTAGTTCTATGACAAAAATAATTTTGTTCCACATAGTTTTTGGTTGAACTTTAATTTTCTTTTCACAGGGGATCGTATTGCCCTTGGAATCTCATCAGTTCTAACTATAGTTTTCCTGATGACTTCAATCAACACCTATTTGCCAAAAGTTAGCTATATCAAGAACATTGATATCTACTTGATTGGTTGTTTTGCCCTCGTCTTTGCAACTGTGCTTGAAACTGCTGTTGCGTTCCATTTCAACAGGAAAGCTAAGAAGTCAGATTCGATTGTGAATATTCAATCTGGAATAGATTCAGGAAATGTCGATAACTGAGCTCCAGAGATGAGTACTGTATTAAAGAATATTAAAATATATACAAAGCAAGGAGAGATGATAGATTTTCCTGACCAAGATTGCCCCACTAAAGTAAAAGAGAAATTTAAAGCAAAACAGAAGATTGTATCCATTGATAATGTCTGCAAAGTTATGTTTCCCTTGTTCTTCATAGTGGAAAACATCTTTTACTGGAGTTATAACCTGAAGGGAAGAACATGAACTACGTGCAAGGGTGCAAAGTTCCAAATTAAATACTAAAATTCAGTAATGAGGTGATAATTGAAACTGATAATTGAAACATTAAAACCTTCTTGGACTTTACGGTGTTCAAGGATGTACTTCTTCGAACTTCTAGTCTAGCAAAGGGTAAATTTTTTGGCACTTTTTATCCAGCGCAGGCCAATTTTATCAATTAGCCCAGGGTATCATTTTCATCAAAATTGGTCTAGCCAACAGTACAATTTTAGAAATGCTGACGCCCCATCCCTACCCCAAATATCACAAAGTGCCCCCTTGCAATTATGAATCAGGACGACAAATGATATTTAACGACGAGATCTTCTCGCTGGAATTTCAGAATTATTAGAACCATCTGTCCAAATCAACAGCCTTCCAAACAACGTTCTGGTACAGCTTTTATTGTATGGTGATAAAGACCTTTCTAATGACGTTAATAGAAATATACTCGAACTCACTCTAAATTTCATCATCAAAACTGGCCGGCTCATTTAGATAATTTGAACCTGTTATACCCCACTCAGCTACAAAGCCCCTATTTTTCCCCGTTTGTTTTTAAGTCTGTTTCACATTTGATGTTAGGCATTACATAGTATGGATGAAAATTCATCCACACAAAATTTCAAAATTTCAAATATTCAAATCTACATTATTGTGAACCATAAACCCACCTCGATAGCATGGGCAGTGTTTTGACTCTGGAGGGGGAGCAGTGGTGGCAGCTGCTGTCGTTGTTGTTCTCTCGGCCGGGGTTTCTGTTATTCCCCATCATCGCTTATGCTTGCCTGACCGCCAAAGTGAAACAGGCTCTTATTCATAAGTATTTAATCGTTTACGTGTAGCTTTTTGTAGTTGTATATTTAGTTTAACCCTATTCTAACCGGGGGGGGGGCGTTTTTCGCACCCCTACCAAACTTATTTTAATAGCTCCTAAATTATGATAGCTATAACGCTAAAACTTCTTGACTTTTATGGAAATTTAATTGGCAATCAAAAAATTAAAATTTCAATGCCTATTGTTTAACCACGTGACCACCAGATGCCCTTATTTGGAGACAGGTCACAAAGAAAATCACTAAAATGGCTCTACATAACGAAAGCCCTTTCCCCCTACGCCACCATACAAATATTGGATTTCCCCTAAATTTTTAACCTATATAACTAATTGGAGTGCAAGATTTTGGTGAGTTTTGAAGATCTGCAATATTTTGATAGATAATTTCGAATTTTCTGCCAGTGGCAAATTAAATGGTGGTTTGGGAGCTTAGCCCCCATGAAAATTATTGCGGACACGCCCTCTATTTTGGCTTAGCGCACTTTTGGCTTAGGACACGCCCTCTATCTTACAATTGCAAAGACTTCAAAACAGAGCAGCTCGTGTCGTGACTAATAGTCAGTTCGATGCTCCTAGTAAACCTTTGATACAAAGTTTAGGTTGGCAAACGATCGAGCAGTTGATTGATAGACAATCAAAAATGACGGTTTTTAAATGCCTTAACGACCTTGCTCCTAGATATCTTAGCGAACTTTTCATCAAAAACGCTGATTGCGCCGCACGCAACCTACGAAATACAACCACTGACTTAAGGCTACCTTTGAAAAGTTCTTCTACTGGACAAAAATGCTTTTCGTTCAGAGGTGCAAAAAACTGGAATAGCCTTTCAACTGAGGTTAAGCAGGCATCTTCACTTAATGCCTTCAAGAACCATATTTAGACTAGAGCGATGTGTAGATATTTTAGACTAGATTAGCATTATACATT
>REGM01000136.1:291589-335095 GCA_004194415.1 Aurelia aurita | reverse complement strand
GTTCTTTCCATCGATATATTAAATATTTCGTTTGGCCTTGAAACGGGGAAGAGATGCCCGTGTTTATCAAGGATTTCATCATGGTTTCCTATATGAAACTTGTACGCTATTGTCTCCACACAAACTCTTGACGTCACAGGGACCTATCTGTCCTCGTAAAATTACCGCCACTTTTCGATGCAAAGTGGAGGCTGTTCAACCCCACTTTCTGAAGAAATGAGAGTCCAAATTCGAAAATAAACTACACCATCATGATCAGCGATGTTTATTGCATAATGCAAGACAATAAAAATTTTCGCGTCATATTCACTTTAATTAAGCCAATTTTCTTTTGCTAACTACAGCAAGCCCCTCATTTTCCCAGGTTTATGATGATCTTTCCCTGGACAAAGAAAACTTTGGCTACGATCAACGGTTTCAACTGAGAGAAACATCTTCTGTGTCATCCTTGTCATCTGCAAGTTCCGTTAATGCAAATTTAGATACTTCCAATGCTTCAACGGTCACCAGGCGGAAGGTTGCCAGGTATGCGATTGCCTTTTCTTCGAAGGGCCCCCGTTACAAATATTTTGTTGAAATGCTAATTTTGCAGGTTTTTGGTAGACCATTTGCTCAAAGTTTCTTCATTATTTCAAATCGATTTGCCTTTTTAAAGCTGAATACTTGTATTTCACAATGAAACGGTCAAAGCATTCATATGTTATAAGATTGCTAATATATTAATGGATTTTGACCCCTCATTTCGCCGTGACTTTTTCCAAAGCCACCGAACTAAGTTTGGCTTTTCTACAGTTGGCATGTGTCCTTTTATTTCACAATGAAACGGCCACAACTTTCATATGTTATAAGATTGCTAATATATTAATGGATTTCGACCCCTTATTTCGCCGTTACTTTTACCAAAGCCACCGAACTAAGTTCGGCTTTTTGACAGTTGGCACTTGTCCTTTTATTTCACAATGAAACGGTCGAAACCTTCATATGTTATAAGATTGCTAAGATATTAATGGATCGCGACCTCTCATTTCACCGTTAGTTCCGCTAAAGCCACTGAACTAAGTTGGGCTTTTTCACAGTTGGTATTTGTCCTTTTATTTCATACTGAAACGAACAAAACATTCATATGAAGACTGCTAAGATATGAATGGCTTTCAAGCAGTCACTTCAAGTCTAACTACACTAAATCCACCCAATCAAGCTCAGCTTGTTTGCAGTTTGGCGACACAGCCCCTTTAGATAAAGTTTTCTCACACTGAAAGCGTGTTTATTGTCGCTGGACCAAACAATGTTCACATTTACCGAATTAAGCTTTGTGCATCATAAAACGCTAGCCTATTTTATCAGCATCTGGAAAAAACTGGATACAAGATTGCTGGATGAAAGATTGCTTGGAGAACTGGACAAAAGGTTGCTGGCATTGCTGGACATGCCCCACAAGTATAATCTTGAGATGTCTAAAGAGTGACATAGTGATCTGTAACCAAATGGACATGCTTGAGACATGAATTGCCCGCACATTTTGTAGGTTGGATTGACCTTATCTTCCTGACTAATTCGAATCAATCGTATAATTACTATCAAACTAGGAATTTTCAAACGGAAATAATTGTTTTGGTTAACCCAATAGAAATAACCTTTTTTCGTGCCAATCAATACTAGACTGACTACATGAGTCTCAGTTTTCCGGTTTTTCTTGAGATTTTTGTCTCTGTTTAAAATCTGTTTCGTTGCGAGTCCTTGTATAAGAGAAAATAGAAGCATCAGATGAAAAACATTGAACAAATACAAGAAATCGCGTCGTCAGTCTAAATCAGTACCCCAAAGCTAATTTTTGGAACAGGAATTTTACCGCAGAATTTTGCCTGTCTCTTTCAGAAAACGAGATGGGATGGTGCGTGTCTTTGACGAAACACTTCAAGAAGAAGACAGCGAAGCTTCAGATATCACTTTGGTTGAAGAAAGGTTGCGTTCACTGCCTCTGAGAGATGACGATGAGGAATGTCAGACGGATGATAGTGCATCGACGTATAGTACATCATCACGTGGTAGAAATGAGAGAGGATTTCTACCATCATGTAAGTGTGTTATAACTACAGTGTGTACCAAAATGATTGTACTCCGTCTGTACGGCATGAAAGTCAAAATTGAAGGGTACCTCAAAATCAGAGCATTTTACGTGCACCTAAGCTGTTCAAAACATGTGGAATTGATTTCAAGGTGATCCTTGCCTAGCTCTGTTATTTTTTGGAACATGAACTAGGTCATTAAATTTGAATTGCAAAACAAGATTTCGGCAGCATTTCCTGTGTCCATGAAAAGGCAACGTGCAAAAGATAAAAACTGTTCATTGGTACAAATATTTTTCTGCAAGCACTTTATGGCTGTTGATTTTGACATTTGTTGTCGTGACTTTCTTTTAACTTGTTTGTCACTGCAAATATCAACTTGCTATCATTTTAGTACTAAAATATGGGATGAGGCTATGTACTGAAAGGAGAGGCCCCTCGTTTTGAAGTAGCCTCGAATTTTGGCTTCCTTTTTTTATAACTGTGCGATTACTCGTCACATCTTCTAAAGCAAGGTTTCAAATTCTAAGTTGAAGCTATCTCTATTCAAAAATTTCAAAACAGGAATATACAATATTCATACCGGGTGTCCCAAAAAAAGTATACAGATATGGTCTACCCTAGCGATGAGAATTTAGCGTGAATCAATCCTAAATCATTTTAAAACATTCCTCGATAGTCAAATTGAACATAGATACCTCATTTGTTGATATTAGTGCTTTGAGAGTTGAAATATTAATCTTCAAAGGACAAATTGCCTCGACCTCCAAACCAGAGCTTTGGCGTTTTGGCCTAAGCAAATTCTTGAAGCACAGCGAATAAGTTGACAATAGATTTGAAAAAATTTGAAACAGGTGAAGAAAAAGAATAACTGCACAACGGATGCGTTATAAAAAATACAATTTACGTGACACTTATCATCAATGGAGCTCCAAAGTAAAGTTCGTGAAATAAATTGGTGATATTAAAATGAATGAAGTTTACTTCGGAGCTCTCTTGATGATAAGTGCTACGTAAATTATATTTTTTATAACGCATGTGTTGTGCAATTTTTAATTTTCTCCTCCTGTTTGAAATGTTTTCAAATCTATTGTTGACTTATTCGCAGTGCTTCAAGAATTTGCACTTATGCCAAAACACCAATGCTCTGGTTTGGAGGGCGAGGCAAATTTGTCCTTTGAAGATTAATATTTCAACTCTCAAAGCACTAATATCAACAAACGAGGTATCTATGTTCAAGTTGACTATCGAGGTATGTTTTAAAAATGTTTTCGAATTGATTCACGCTAAATTCTCATCGCTAGAGTCAACCAAATCTATATACTTCTTTGGGACACCCGGTACATCCTCTACAGTAGCCTTAAAAGTGATTATAGATAATCTGGGACACCGTGTAGGCTAACACTGATCTCTTGCTGTCTACCATCCGTTTTTCATCTCATGTGATTTACGTTGTGGACATAGTTTTGAATATCCATTCCATTCCTGCAGAGGAGTCTCCAGTATTTAACGAGTCTCTGACATTAGACTGATTGCAACTTCTCGATAATTAGTTGCATTAGCAACAGACTATGAGAAGTATACAAAATTACATCAATTCTATCCTATTCTATCCCCGCATATACCCTTCTAAGATAATAATTTTGATCTCGCTTTGTAAAGCCTCGAGAAGAGTTTGCAAACCTACCCATTTCGAATTTAGCTTGCAATTTCAGAAGCTGTATGTGAGCGAAAAGAATAGTTTGAAATTGATGCTAACATCAATTTTTGATGAATTTTGAGTATGAGATTGTTTAAAGTATGAAGTATCGATTTTATAGACTGTACACTTACATACATCAAGCAAATTAGCTCATAATTTGCACCTGTTGCATCAAGAACTTAATTTTGCTTAGGCTATTATTTTGTTCTTAATTTTAACCTTCTTTATTTTATCTCGATAATTCAGTTAACGTTAGCTGCCCTACAGAGCTATTATAAAGTCGATTAGATTTCCTAAAGAGCTGTAAAGAATTGGATCCTATGATACAGCTGGTTCAAGATGTCACGAAAATTGCATAATCGAAACTGTTTTGATAATGCCAGCCTTTCGCCTTATTAGAAGCACTTTATTTTAAAATCGCAGTAACAAAAAATATTTTAAAAGAATCAATTTGCCTTATGACCTCCAGTAAAGTTGACAGCTCTTCGCATATCAATTAATTTTTAGCAGACTCTTCGGTTAATTGTATTCCAAACCAAAATGTTGCCATTATTTTATTTACATTAAAAACCAATCAAACTATTTTCTTCTGTTTTTGTTTTGTGAATAATCATCAAAGGCTTTTTTATATATCCAGGAGTATTTACCAAATGCTGCCTTGACCTTCGTGGACAATGCTTTTAACATAGAATTGTAAACGGATTTCTCCCGACAGAAGTAGCGGCGAATGTTTATTACCGTCTTATCTTCGAGGATCTGTTATCAAGCGAAGCGAAATGATTACTTTTTCCAAAGCATCTCAAGCAAAGTATATTTTCCCAAAGTGATCTCAAATTTGTCTCACATTAGATGTCAGATGGGATTTGCGATTTCGCAAAATTACTCACGAAAAGCTCTTTAATTATTTTATTCGCGAATACCTTTTAATGTGAGACCGATTTTACTTTGGCCTTGGCGTCAGCTTGAAGCCCTGGTATCAGTTGCCCTTGTTCCAAATAGGCTATGATATCAGTTTCAATTTCATATCTCATAGTTTTCATTGTTCCCTAGATATTCGCCCATCGTCTGCACCATCTATTCAAGTCAGAAGTCAAAAATTTGATCCCGTTAGCAGGTTTGTAACAATCCATTTGCTTTGTGTCCATTCAAAACAGAATAGTTGAGAAAGTTTGCATTAGCATTAGATGATAATTTGGAAGAAAAGTATTTGTTTTAAACCAGCAAACTATGAAAGCCATCAAGCTCAAGCGTATCTTTGCTGTACCATGTCGTCTTACGTACCACATCTTAGGCTTTGTACACCTTCGTAGGAAAAGGCTTTTTGAGAAATTTAAAGTGAATCAACGGAGCTAAGTGGAGGTCATCTATAAATAGGACAAAGAACACTCCTACGCACGCTATTGTTCCTCTGGCTAAACAATATCCACGCACGTGTCGAAGTCATTAAATACAATTTGCTAATAATAGAATATCCAGACCCCTTCCGCGCGGGGCTTTTATATCCGTTGATTCTCTTTAATGCTAATGGATACATTTTTAAATAGCGCCTATAAGCCTGTTTTCCTTTCGCTCTATGCTATTGAACTGATTGTTGAAGCTTGAGATTTTTAAACTTTTGGTTGTGTTCGCCAAATACATGAGTTGCTTTTCATTTATTATGGTATAATTGTAATATAATTATAATATTTATAATCTAAATTCGCTGCAGATATCATCAGTTCAAGCAAGAATGGAAATTACAATGTGTGCCTGGCGAGAGTAGACATGACACACTTCGTTGGAACGTTAGAGTAAGAGAAAATTTTCGAATCATCGCTTTTGAGTATTGTGCTCAAATTTTTAATAATAATAATCATCATCATAATCACTATAAGCACCGTAGTTACAATACAACTATAGGCTAAATACTTACAAGATACAATAACTCTAAATAAAACGAACAAACAACTTAAGAACATACGTAAAAGGAATGGTGAGAGGAGATGTGAGGGCACTATCCCGTTGGTACACATGGATTGTCTATCAGAAAGTTTTTGCATACACCCAATACCCTGTGCAAAAACCTAATTGTTGCGATATTTGTTGTAATAGCCATAATAATGGTACATTCCGATTTCGCCATCACTCAAACTTATCGTTCGCTAATTTTTGCGTTTTCGTGGAAATTCATCCTTAAATTTTGGTCTTCTTTGATGGGCTAAATCACATAGGCTCACTATAAATGTCATCTGAATCAAGTTTCTTTAGTGTATTATCTACTCTTATTGGTTCATATGGTTCGCTGTAAATATCTAAGTCATCCATTCCTTGTTCATTCCTTGCCGGTGTCTCTGCATGCTCGTAAAGAGCGCAGCTCTCTGTNATATATACATGTTGACCTCTCTGTGAAACAGATGTGTCATGACATGAATCAGGTTTGTTTGTGTAGGCCATAACAATGGCTGCTACTGAATCGACAAATTCAACTGTTTTCAAATTGCCTGGTTTGACTGCTTATAATTACGAATCTGTCATTTGATTACACCCATATTATGTAGCTCGATCTAAGAATCTAAGATTTCTTGTAATTCCTATTCTTGCAGGAGCAGATGCTAAATTGTCAGGTATATGAGGTAAGTAAATTTTGATCATGTTCAGTGCCATTGTATGCTAAAGTCCGTTTTCATTGCATTAGAATTTTTCAATTAGGACTCTATTCGATTTATTTGAACAGTACCTCACTTTGCCTATTAATGCTGTTTTCCACTAGGCGAATTTATTCGCGCGAAGCGAATTTTTGCGAGCATACGCATGCGTCCTTCACGTATGAGCTCATTCGCGGTGGCTGTTCACAGCAGCGAAAAAGGGAATTCGAATTGTTTCAACTTTTTCGCCGCAAAAAAAATCGCCTAGTCGAAAACCGCCTTTAATCATCATATCTTGCTACAGGGAGGGGTTTTATCTTAGAGCAATTGTTTGTGAAGTTAACTCGAAAAAGAAAGGAAGACTTATTAAAGGATATTATTTTTTTATTATCATTAATAAAGAGGAAACATGTATTTTTGAAGAAGAAATGTAGTCTTGCATTGCAATTGCAAGGAAATCAACGCGCAGGACAGACCAAATCACCCAGAGAAAGTGTTTCATTTAAAATATGATTTTGACGGTGACAACAGAGGAGAAATTCTGGACTTTCAAGATTGTCAAGGTTCTAAATTGTCCGACAAATATCAAGAGACAAGTGACAGTGACGTTAAAATCTTGTTAAGCATAATTTTACTAATTTATAAAATTGAACAGTATTAACATCTTATTAATCAATGCGTCATTTGATTACTTTACATAAAATCTAGGCAAAACAAATTTACGTGACTTCTATTAACTAGAAGTAGAAAATTGGCATTCATCTCTTGTTCTATTCCTATATAATCGAATTTATCTCATGTTTTCTCTTTGAAGAGACCACAACACAGTCATAGACCCAACAATTATCAAGTTCCAACCAAAAAGAAAAGACAAGCACTGAGATGGGAAGTAAGGTGTGCCCTAGCAAAGATATAAAGTATGAACTTTACTTATTTTTATTAAATTAATGTCTATATACAGCTGCTCTCAAAGTACTTTAGATCATTGTAGAATCACCCAGTCTTGGCGGATCCAACTGCAAATACTACCAATGACAAGAGCTTTGTCACTTTATAAGAAAGAAGTTCATATGGAAAATTGAGAAAGTCTTACGTTTCTACCCAGTAAGTTAACTATTTGATTGATGTGTATGGATCCACTCTGCGAGGGCCTAAAGTGTGCCCACTTTTTCATAGTAATGTTATGAGTCCCTATTGACCGGAGAGACATCAACAAATCAAAGAACGCAGGGAAACAAGGGACGAAAGGTCACAAGTCTAATTTTCCCCCTCATAATTCGATAACGTTAATGTAATGTGGAATTTACAAAATTGCTTTAAAGCCTGATGTAGAATTTCAAAAGTTTTCGAATAATCATATTCCAAAAAAATCACTCATTTTAGTAGCAGCGCCTTCAATTTTGGTGCACAATTTTTAGATTCCTGTCAGGCCTTACTAGTAAGACTGATTTAGCAGAATGATTCATAACAGCAAAATTCATATAGCAGAATTGTGTTTCAAGAATTTATCAAAGTGATACTATCAGATCACTCCTCGGAGGATATATTTATATCAGGCTTTAGGAAACTCTGAATTAAAAATTAGATTTTCCGATGATACTTCGAGTATTTTTCCTCTTTTTTTATTTGAATCGTGATACATCGAAGGCGAAGCGCGTGGCAGAGTGACGTGCCTAGAGCCATTATGCCACTCAAGTGTGGCAAATTTACGTTTGAGTAGCATAATGGCTCTAGGTCACGTCACTCTGCCACGCGCTTCGCTCTCGATATATCACGATTGAAATAAAAAAGAGGAAAAATACTTGATGGATCATCGGAAAATCTAATTTTTAATTCAGAGTTTCCTAAAGCTCGTGCAGTGAGGTGGTATATGGCCTTTTGCAAAAAGAGAATTAAAAAATATTTACTCAGGGAATGGGAACTCTTTGGGTTTAATATGCTTCAGTCCGGAGTATCAGTGAGGTATTTTCCTGAATCCAGGAGAATTACATTCTAGCAGTGTTGCATGCTCATTTGTATCCTCGAATAATTCCCGGCATTCTGCTCTGTGGAATAGATGCTACTTTACATCGATTTACTTATGAGTTTATAGTAGTCAGTGTAATATCATGTATATGTTTTTCGAAAATGGTTATTAACTGCGCTTGCTTTCCTCTGAGTTTCTCAGCCGTCTGTGACAGAACTGCACACCATTCTTCAAAGCAAGGGAAATATAAATAAAATAAGCGAACGTGGCTATTTTTCCAGTACAGCCTTTGCTTGGAGAACCTTTAGTGACACATTGCCAAATTCTAGCAGACCAAATCCCTGCTGGTACCTCATTCTAAGACTTTAAGCACTTTTCCGAGCAGCGAAGCGTACATAACTTATAGGATGAATAGTGTTCCTTCCCCAGGCCTGTGATTCAAACAAACAACCTTAGGTCCAACAAGTCAAGAGGGCTAACCATCAGGGCACCCTACCATCTACTTACGATAAACTCGTCCACTGCCAAACAGCTAAAGCGTCCTTCGACAATTCACTGAACGTTTGCTCGTATACATTATGTAGTAAGTTGTTCAGCTACGTCAAACGGTTGTTTTGATGCGCTCATTCGAGTTGATAGCAAGGAAATTTCTGAGGGGAGAGTATAGCTTTGCTGTTGTTCATAACAATTGTTGATCATACTTATGCCTACAGACTCCTTCTTTGTATTGCGTTGTGCCTTTGTTTGCTCTCTGTTTTGCTTTTCTATCCCATTGATGCGACATATTTCTGGTGAAATCTAACATGAATGAATGGGTCAGGTTGCCACTCGCCTCGCTGTGCATAAACAAGAGAATGTATAGTAAACTATTGAAATGTCTTTTCGACGTTTCTCTGCTTTCCAGCTCATTTTATTTTAATAGTCATTCTTTTAAGTTGGTGCCCACTGAGAACTGCCTGCAAAATGTATGGGAAAAATAACTGTTTGATTCAAAGTTCCGTACCACAGCTTCGAACTCTCAAATTACAGAACATGCGACTACTGTTAGATTCCAGAAATGTTTTAAACGTTTCTAAGTTCATATCTAAGTTCTGTCTACATGTTGAGTGATAAAAAGGACGTTCCTAGTAAATGAACTTGGGAAATGCCCTCGGTATTCCAATGCTCTAAAGGGACCGTGTTCAGTGCTAGTCTATTTTTCAACACCCATATAGAATAGACCCCATCTAATTTGTGGCCATTGCTATTTTTTGAACCGTTTTTAGATGCTGCTATTTTGAAAAAAAGTAATCTCTCTTTTAGCCCACGAAAGCAGAAAAATTAGAACAGATTAAGACTAGATTTAGCATTTGCTGTTCAGGGACTTCTATGCAAGCCAAGGTTAACTGTCCCCTGCAGGATGTCTATATTATGCTTATGATTCGCAAAACTGCTTCAAANCCCAGAGAAAGTGTTTCATTTAAAATATGATTTTGACGGTGACAACAGAGGAGAAATTCTGGACTTTCAAGATTGTCAAGGTTCTAAATTGTCTGACAAATATCAAGAGACAAGTGACAGTGACGTTAAAATCTTGTTAAGCATAATTTTACTAATTTATAAAATTGAACAGTATTAACATCTTATTAATCAACGCGTCATTTGGTTACTTTACATAAAATCTAGGCAAAACAAATTTACGTGACTTCTATTAACTAGAAGTAGAAAATTAGCATTCATCTCTTGTTCTATTCCTATATAATCGAATTTATCTCATGTTTTCTCTTTGAAGAGACCACAACACAGTCATAGACCCAACAATTATCAAGTTCCAACCAAAAAGAAAAGACAAGCACTGAGATGGGAAGTAAGGTGTGCCCTAGCAAAGATATAAAGTATGAACTTTACTTATTTATATTAAATTAATGTCTTAAACAGCTGTTCTCAAAGTACTTTGGATCATGGGTAGTAGGAAAAGCGCAATGTGTTTTGGATTTATCCAGTGGTATCAAGAATCAGAACTTTTAGGCCTACCTTTGTGCATGTTTTATGTGTCGATCTTCTCCGTTGTCCTGTCGATTTAGCATTTTCATAAGGCTGTAATCGCTCTCCGTCCAACTATCCAAGCGCCATGTTTTTTTAAGTTGTTGTATGTTGTTCCTTAAACCTCCTTCAAAGGGGACAGGGCGGAGTGTGTACAGTAGAAAACTTTTTCTCTCTTTCCTCTCCTTTCTCGCTCCGCCCTGTCCCCTTTGAAGGAGGTTTATGGAACAACATACAACAACTTAAAAAAACATGGCACTTGGATAGTTGGACGGAGAGCGATTACAGCCTTATGAAAATGCTAAATCGACAGGACAACGGAGAAGATCGACACAGAAAACGTGCACAAAGGTAGGCCTAATAGTTCTGATTCTTGATACCACTGGATAAACCCAAAACACATTACGCTTTTCCTACTACCCATGTTTGGATCATTGTAGAATCACCCAGTCTTGGCGGATCCAACTGCAAATACTACCAATGACAAGAGCTTTGTCACTTTATAAAAAACAAGTTCATATGGAAAATTGAGAAAGTCTTACGTTTCTACCCAGTAAGTTAACTATTTGATTGATGTGTACGGATCCACTCTGCGAGGGCCTAAAGTGTGCCCACTTTTTCATAGTAATGTTGTGAGCCCCTATTGACCGGAGATACATCAACAAATCAAAGAACGCAGGGAAACAAGGGACGAAAGGTCACAAGTCTAATTTTCCTCCTCATAATTCGATAACGTTAATGTAATGTAGAATTTACAAAATTGCTTTAAAGCCTGATGTAGAATTTCAAAAAGTTTTCAAATAATCATATTCTAAAAAAAATCACTCATTTTAGTAGCAGCGCCTTCAATTTTGGTGCACAATTTTTAGATTGCTGCGAGGCCTTACTAATACGACTGATTTAGCAGAATGATTCACAACAGTAAAATTCATATAGCAGAATTGTTTTTCAAGAATTTATCAAGTGATACGATCAGATGACTCCTCGGAGGATATATTTATATCAGTGAGCTGGTACATTGCCTTGTGCAAAAAGAGAATTTAAAATTATTTACTCAGGGAATGGGAACTCTTTGGGTTTAATATGCTTCTGTCTGGAGTATCAGTGAGGTTATTTTCCCTAATCCAGGAGAATTGAATTCTAGCAGTGTTGCATGCTCATTTGTATCCTCAAATAATTCCCGGCATTCTGCTCTGTGGAATAGATGCTATTTTAAATCGATTTACTTATGAGTTAATAGTAGTCAGTGTAAAATCATGTATATGTTTATCGAAAATGGTTATTAACTGCGCTTGCTTTCCTCTGAGTTTCTCAGCCGTCTGTGACAAAACTGCACACCATTCTTCAAAGCAAGGGAAATATAAATGAAATAAGCGAACGCGGTACTTTTTCCAGTACATCGTCTGCTTGTAGAACCTTTAGTGACACATTACCAAATTCTAGCAGACCAAGCCCCTGCTGGTACCTCATTCTAAGACTTTAAGCACTTTTCCGAGCAGAGAAGCGTACATAACTTATAGGATGAATAGTGTTCCTTCCCCAGGCCTGTTATTGTTGTCTTCTTATTTTAAATCGAAATTACTTTTTAGCTACAAAAGCAACTAGTCTAATTCGATTATCTAAATACAAAACGCAAATTAAATTAACAGAATGATTTTAAAGAAAAGAATAAATACAGTTTCAATGGAATTATTCGAAGGCATACATTACATCTGCAGGCGGTCCCATCCCAGTTTTTAATAAGTCTTTTGAATTGGACCAGATTTTCTGCTGATTTTATTTCATCTGGCAAACGATCCCAAATCTGCAGTCCAAGAGACCTAAGGCTTTTTGAACCGAACGTTGTTTGGTTGGGCCTATAGTGCTGCAAATCGTTTGGACGACGGGAAGGTCGATTGGAGGTTCTTATTTCGAAAATATTTTGCATGAATTCAGGATTTAGCTGGTGTATAGTTTTGAAAATCTCAATGCAGAGGTATCTTAGCCTATTTACGTGCATTGTGCATTTTTCTGATCTGCAAAGCAATTCTAGATAAGAAGAACTGTGGTCATCGTATAGAAAACGTAGAGCTCTCTCCTGTATTTTTTCGATCTTGCGTCGAAGGACGCCTGTGATTCAAACAAACAACCTTAGGTCCGACAAGTCGAGAAGGCTAACCATCAGGGCACCCTACCATCTACTTACGATAAACTTGTCCACTGCCAAACAGCTAAAGCGTCCTTCGACAATTCACTGAACGTTTGCTCGTATACATTATGTAGTAAGTTGTTCAGCTACGTCAAACGGTTGTTTTGATGCGCTCATTCGAGTTGATAGCAATGAAATTTCTGAGGGGAGAGTATAGCTTTGCTGTTGTTCATAACAATTGTTGACCAGACTTATGCCTACAGACTCCTTCTTTGTATTGCGTTGTGCCTTTGTTTGCTCTCTGTTTTGCTTTTCTATCCCATTGATGCGACATATTTCTGGTGAAATCTAACATGAATGAATGGGTCAGGTTGCCACTCGCCTCGCTGTGCATAAACAATAGAATGTATGGTAAACTATTGAAATGTCTTTTCGACGTTTCTCTGCTTTCCAGCTCATTTTATTTTAATAGTCATTCTTTTAAGTTGGTGCCCACTGAGAACTGCTTGCAAAATGTATGGAAAAAATAACTGTTTGATTCAAAGTTCCGTACCACAGCTTCGAACTCTCAAATTACAGAAAACGCGACTACTGTTAGATTCCAGAAATGTTTTAAACGTTTCTAAGTTCATATCTAACTTCTGTCTACATGTTGAGTGATAAAAAGGACGTTCCTAGTAAATGAACTTGGGAAATGCCCTCGGTATTCNATTTTCTTTGAGATGGAAGAAGATTTGTGTTCCACGTGATACATGTTATTGCGAATTGACTCACTTTAACGATTCTGTACGAGAAATATTACTTCATTAGGCGTTAAGTGTTTCGAGAACTATGTGCAATTTCTTTCACCGCAATGTTCTGCATTATTCATCATTTTAATCTTAAAGAATCCTCTTTCTGGTCTTTTGCATACTGAATATCCAATTTAGGTGTCATGGATTTCGTTTGTGGCACTTTCACCACCTTGACAGCTGCAAGAGATTAATACCCGTAGTCCCTTTTAGAAGCGTACGGCGTTAAAACATCGGGTTGCCTGCTTGTTTACTTCTTTGCTTTGCGATAGTAAAATCTGGAGACCTCTCAACAAAGCAAAGACTTGTTTTGGTTTTAAAGAGATCAAATCTTAGAAAAATAGCGTCCAAAAGATATTTTTACTAAAATGCCAAATAATCTACTGGTGTCTACCCCGGGCGACTTTCATCAGCAAGTGAAATCTCAATGGAGATTTTTGGGTATCAGCAAGTGAAATCTCAATGGAGATTTTTGGGTACAAAATATACTTTGAGATAGGCAGTGATTTACGACATGAACACTCTAGCAATTTTCTTCAGAAAAGTACTTCTTCTGTTTGAAAAATCGTACTACAAAACTATGGAACCGATTACAACACCTTTTTCTGGCTGAGAATTTAACTTAATTTGAAGAATTTATTCATTAGTTACAATGCAAAATCTCAATCTCAAATCAGGAATCCCAGAAAACAAGCTTCCGTTGGCTTTGGTTAAAACTATAAATGCGTGGCTCAGTTTTATCCACTTTTCAGCCATTAAAATGGTAAAATAATGTTGTTTTAGCTCAGTCATTGCTTTCTAATGATGCGTAAACTGTTGAAATGTGATTATGCTCTCTTATCAATGCCGACATCAAAATGTACATGATAATGAACAGCCCATTTTTGGCTCTTTTTGGCAGTTGAGAAATAGGACCTTTGGCTAAATACTGATTTCAGAAGGAAATAATGCACCTAAAATTATGAGAAAAATCTCAAAAATTTAGATGAATAATCAGTAAGAGGATGGAAATAATATTTTGAGGCTGTTTGCGAAATGGTTGATGAGCTTTTCATCCAACCCAGATTGATTTCTTAAATTAACAGTCAAGTCCCATACATCTTACAATAGCCGAAAAGCGGACTATTGTCCGGTGAGACTGAACTGTCCAACAAGAAAAACTACCCCGTTGATATTTTGGCCTTAATTAACAAAAACAATTCCATGTCGGATGGGCAAATGATCAACCATTTCGCAAACAGCCTCTTTTACAAATTGGTTGCATAACTTTTCCGATACGAGTTTTCAAGCAGTGGATACATTTTTTTTATTCATCCAGTAGAAGGTAGTGCAAGTTTTAATCTTTCGTCTGAAGATTGCCTTTAGTTGCTCGTGCACAAATAGTTCATCATTTGAACCTTTACCATAAATTTTGGCTACTTGGATCTCGTTTGGTCTTTGGCCCCCCAAGTACCGGGTGACCCAGTAATAAGTGAAACTTTTCGAAAAATCACCAACATTTGATTATATTACCGATTTTTAAATGTCCTGTTTGTGTATTATAGTCAAAAGCTATTTCTTGCAAGTTTTGCATCAAAATTTGAATCCTAGATGACATAAGAGCTTTGTCAAGGACACAAGCAACCAATTTAAGTGGTGCTGCGGGATAAAAACCCAATTTGATAATCATTTCCTGTAATTAGACAGTATGCTTCAAAACCAGGTAGCTTGTAAAAGCGCACAATGACACAAATTCAACACCATTTCAAGACTTTTGCAATATGGCTAAATCTTAATTGGTGTGTTACACAAATTCGCACAAAGACATTTTCATGACCGCTAATATTATCAAATTTTGGTGATCTTCTAAAATGTTCACTTTTGTTGGTCACCTGGTAGTAGCCGCTTTGACAAAGAAGAGATCAAGGTTGTAAGGGGCTGAGTGATCAAAATCACCCTCATCATCAAAGTCTCCCCGTTTACCTGTATCTATAAAGTTCTTCGAGAGAATAGTGTAACGACCCGACCATTCACACCAAAAGCCGTATGAAAAATATTGATTTACGGCCGATTGACGAGCATGTGAAGATATTTGGGCCCAAGTTGCTAGCATGTATCCGTGCTTGTTTTCTATGAGAAATTGCTCATACCTTACTGGCAGTTCCCTTCGACTTTCCATGGCATTCACCGTCTTCATAGCTCTGTAAACGTGACCTTGTGTCTGAATTTGATGGCCTAAATTTTGCCTCAGCTGACTGCTTTTTCTCACAGCTTTACCTTAACCGCTACTTCCCAAAAAAACATTTCCATCAAGTAACATGNATTTTCTTTGAGATGGAAGAAGATTTGTGTTCCACGTGATACATGTTATTGCGAATTGACTCACTTTAACGATTCTGTACGAGAAATATTACTTCATTAGGCGTTAAGTGTTTCGAGAACTATGTGCAATTTCTTTCACCGCAATGTTCTGCATTATTCATCATTTTAATCTTAAAGAATCCTCTTTCTGGTCTTTTGCATACTGAATATCCAATTTAGGTGTCATGGATTTCGTTTGTGGCACTTTCACCACCTTGACAGCTGCAAGAGATTAATACCCGTAGTCCCTTTTAGAAGCGTACGGCGTTAAAACATCGGGTTGCCTGCTTTTTGCTTCTTTGCTTTGCGATAATAATATCTGGAGACCTCTCAACAAAGCAAAGACTTGTTTTTGTTTTAAAGCGATCAAATCTTGGCAAAATAGCGTCCAAAATATAGTTTTACTAAAATTCCAAGTAATCTACCGGCTATCCCGGGTGACTTTCATCAGCAAGTGAAATCTCAGTGGGAATTTTTGGGTCCAAAATATACTTTGAGATAGGCAGTGATTTACAACATGAACACTCTAGCAAGCTTCTTTCAAAATAAACACGATTTTCCGTTATAAATGCAGCGATGTCTAAGTAAATTTCATGTTTATTGAGCACCCCTTGTCTACCGGGTGAGTCAGAAAAATGCTCCTACTGTTTGAAAAATTGTACTACCGGGTGAGTCAGAAAAAATGTGGGGCGTTTAGCAAGCCATATTCTGGTCAAAAGCAACTCAAATCGGCATTGTTGAAGTTTTCTATTGCAGAAGAAAGATTGAATTAGTTATATAAATTTAGTTTGTTAAAATCGGTCATTTCTTTCCTTATTTATTTGCGATTTTGTGATATAGCCATTTTGGTGAAATGTATCGCTAGTAAAAGAACTTTCAACTTGCTAACAATGACAATTGAATGACTAGTCCCCTAGGGATACAACATAAGTAACATTAGTTTTTCTTTTTGTGCTCTAACATAATACATGCCTTGCTTCAAGTTTTGGTAGAGAAACAATATGATTGTCATGGTTTAGAAGGTCACACGTTCATGAATATGAATGTAATCGAAGGCCTATTTTAGCAATCTTGCGAAACAACATTTTACTAAAATCGCTGTTAATTCTGGAACGGAAAGACCGATCTCGACCAAACAATTCTTCATATTATTTAATTCTTCATATCAATTCTTCATATCATTTAGGATAAAACTGTTCGTAACGAGGGTGCACGATTATGGAACAATCTGCCCAAATCGATAGAAATCCAGAACAAAAATAAAACAGTTTACTACATGCTATAAAGCGTTTAAAATAGCGAAATACCAACAATCGTAAAAGCCTTATATCAGAATTATCATTGTATGAACAATTGATTTTTCATCTATGTACCTCTATTTCGACAATGCTGTAATATTTGATATATACTCATATTTCTTTTTCTTTTTTACAACATTTTAATTTAACTGCCAAAGCTAGATAAGCTATGCTTTACTTTGGTCGTATAGGATAGAGATCTTTTTATACATACCTGTAATAGCATTTAGCCCTGTATTCTATGAAAAAAGTTGAATTGAATATCTAAGTTAGCTTTTCTTCTATGCAATTAACTTTAAAGAAGCGAATTTGCAAATAAACTGCATCAATAGAAATTGGCAAACACCTCACGTTTTTTCCGACTCGCCCGTTACAAAAACTATGGAACCGATTTAAAAAATTACAAACACTGTTGTCTGGCTGAGAGTTTAGCTTGATTTTAAGAATTTATTCATAATTTACAATGCTCAATCTTAAGTCAGGAATTCCAGAAAACTATCTTCCGTGGGCTAACATATAAATGCGTGGCTCAGTTTAATCCACTTTTCTCTGCCATTAAAATTGGTAAATTTTTATTTTTAGCTCAGTCATTGCTTTCTAATGATGCAGAAACTGTCGAAATATAAATATGCTCTCTCGTCAATGCCGAGCATCAAAATGTACATGATAATGAACAGCCCATTTTTGGCTCTTTTTGGCAGTTGAGAAATAGGACCTTTGGCTAAATACTGATTTCAGAAGGAAATAATGCACCTAAAATTATGAGGAAAATCTCGAAAATTTAGATGAATAATCAGTAAAATGATAGAACTAAAATTTTACAATTGGTTGCATAGCTTTTCCAATGCGAGTTTTCAAACAGTGGATACACTTTTTGGATTCATCCAGTAGAAGGTAGTGCAAGTTTTAATCTTTCGTTTGAAGATTGCCTTTAGTTGCTCGTGCACAAATAGTTCATCATTTGAACCTTTACCATAAATTTTGGCTACTTGGATCTCGTTTGGTCTTTGGCCCCCCAAGTACCGGGTGACCCAGTAATAATTAAAACTTTTCGAAAAATCACCAACATGTGATTATATTACCGATCTTTAANATTAGACAGTATGCTTCAAAACCAGGTAGCTTGTAAAAGCGCACAATGACACAAATTCAACACCATTTCAAGACTTTTGCAATATGGCTAAATCTTAATTGGTGTTTTACACAAATTCGCACAAAGACATTTTCATGATCGCTAATATTATCAAATTTTGGTGATTTTCTAAAATGTCACTTTTGTTGGTCATCTGGTAGTAGCCGCTTTGACAAAGAAAAGTTCAAGGTTGTAAGGGGCTGAGTGATCAAAATCACCCTCATCATCAAAGTCTCCCCGTTTAACTGTATCTATAAAGTTCTTCGAGAGAATAGTGTAACGACCATTCACACCAAAGCCGTATGAAAAATATTGATTTACGGCCGATTCACGAGCATGTGAAGATGTTTAGGCCCAACTTGCTAGCATGTATCCGTGCTTGTTTTCTATGAGAAATTGTTCATACCTTACTGGCAGTGCCCTTCGACTTTCCATGGCATTCACCGTCTTCATAGCTCTGTAAACGTGACCTTGTGTCTGAATTTGATGGCCTAAATTTTGCCTCAGCTGACTGCTTTTTCTCACAGCTTTACCTTAACCGCTACTTCCCAAAAAAACATTTCCATCAAGTAACATGAGTTGTATTTACTTAACTCGAGTAGTATTTTGAAGGGGATTTATAGGAATGGAATTGTGCATTGCACATCGCCCTCGTTGTTCGCACCATCATTTTAAATATTTTATGCCAGTGCTAACTTTTGGCCAACATATAGAGGATGTCTGCACGAAAGTTAGCACATAGGTAAATGCTTTCTGTAGATTTTCCATCTATATTGTCTTCCATCAATCAAGGATATTTTTCAGCGCTGCTGTTATCATGTCAAACTTCAACTATTGCCCCCTGATATGGCTATTTGTAGCAACGCTGCCAACAGTGACATCAATCGAGTATGTAAACGTGCTTTTGAGGGTTTTTTACCATAATTATGAATCCGCTTTTGAAGAGTTTATATCGAGGCATGATGATGTGACCTTCCATGATGTGACAATTCATTTGTGAATAGACACTGAATTCCTTTAATTGTAAGTTTAAGGTAAATGTAAAAGTATTACTTTCCGTTTATTGTACCGCGTGAATAAACACATCTCGTTTGAAAGGCCAATGCTCCCTGGATATCAAGGCAATGTTATTAGCAAATACGTTATTTAATGGTGGGCATATTCAAATTGATTTTAAAATTTACCTGACTGAAATCGGCCTCTCCGTTCTGAAATTATTAGGGATTTTCTCAAGAAGCTCCTTTAGAGATTCTTCAAAATAGGCCTAAAAGCACGACCAAATTTTCCTAACATTTCTGCATTACAGTTATGGCTTAAACCGTTTTAGCAGGTGTTATCCTCTTGGGAGAATGAAATCGTCCGGAATAATGTTGTTATGCTCTCAGGAATTACACTATCATCCTCCGAAAAAGATAACAAGTGCTAAAGCATATAAAAGCCATTGCTGTAAGGCAGAAATATTAGGAAAATTTTGTCATGATTTTAGGCCTGTTTGAATGTTTTTAAAGGGGCTTTCTCGAGAAAATCCCTCATAATTTGAGAACGGAGGGGCCGATTACAGTCAGTCACTGTACATGTACAGTCAGGTAAATTTGAACATGTCCACCATCAAATGATATATTTGCCAACATCATCGCCTTGCTATCCAGCGAGCAATGGCCTTTCAAACGGGGATTGTTTTTTTGTTTTTACTCATCCGGTAGATAGCTCTTGTAANCCTGGATATCAAGGCAATGTTATTAGCAAATATGTTATTTAATGGTGGGCATATTCAAATTGATTTTAAAATTCACCTGACTGAAATCGGCCTCTCCGTTCTGAAATTATGAGGGATTTTCTCAAGAAGCTCCTTTAGAGATTCTTCAAAATAGGCCTAAAAGCACGACCAAATTTTCCTAACATTTCTGCATTACAGTTATGGCTTAAACCGTTTTAGCAGGTGTTATCCTCTTGGGAGAATGAAATCGTCCGGAATAATGTTGTTATGCTCTCAGGAATTACACTATCATCCTCCGAAAAAGATAACAAGTGCTAAAGCATGTAAAAGCCATTGCTGTAAGGCAGAAATATTAGGAAAATTTGGTCATGATTTTAGGCCTGTTTGAAGGTTTTTTAAAGGGGCTTTCTCGAGAAAATCCCTCATAATTTGAGAACGGAGGGGCCGATTTCAGTCAGGTAAATTTGAACATGTCCACCATCAAATGATATATTTGCCAGCATCATCGCCTTGCTATCCAGCGAGCAATGGCCTTTTAAACGGGGATTGTTTTTTTGTTTTTACTCATCCGGTAGATAGCTCTTGTAAAGTAGGTTTGCTGTTTTTGTAACTATGTAAATACTAACTTTAAGTAAATATATGAATGAATGAATGAATGCATGAATGAATGAATGAATGAATGAATGAATGAATGAATGAATGCTTTAAACATATAAAACAAATTATTGTGTGTGTTTTAGGTCGTTTGCATCAATAAAACAATTCTCAAGTCTTCGTACATTGTCGTATTTTATAGAAATTACTGCTTTATAATCATACGTTTATTCAGTGCCTTAATAAGTGATAGACATAGACTCATGTAGTTGGTGGTTTAGATTCTTTTTGGAGGTATAAGCTTAGAGATTATTGACCTTCAATAAAATGGCATTGCCGCCAGACATAAGTTTAAATGAACTGTTTCTTTTCTTTCCAATTCTAATCTAGTGTTGCTATTCTTATTTAAACTGTATTTTATGTGGTTGCTGTAATGCCTTTGCATATCAGCTATTTCTGTATGCCGCACTGCCGTAGCTTTTGGATGACCATTAATTATTATACGTATGTTTTTTTTATAAGAAACTAAGAAATTGGCCCAGTATCGTCAAATGGAGCAACTTTGATCAATCTTTGATTTTTTTTTCTTCATAATAGACGATTACGGAAAAGATGGCGTCTGGGGGCATTTGACCAAGATGCATTGCGTTTAATGATCAAATTTCTATAGAATCACTGTTGATTCCATTATAGAACGCAATGCTCCTTGGTCAAATGCCCCCCGACGCCATCTTTTCCGTAATCGTCTATTCCGATCAGAAATGAAGAAATGTAATACAACTCTTTCATGCGAGCATTGTGCGTCAGAAATAGGATGAATGAAATCATTTTGGCAAAGAATTTGTGATAATTAAGAAAATAGTTTGGAATTTAACGATTTATAATCTACCTAAGATTTTTCAAAAAAATTTAATTATAAATTGTTTCAATAGAAATCAAATTAAAGGTTGGAAAATCAAAGCAACTGTTCGAATGAAGTTAACCAAAATGTTATTTATGTGCGAAAGAAGCCTTTTCTGATGTTAATTTACATTTAAAAGGATGATCGTTAGTTTAAAAATGACCTGGAATGCAAGCAAATATGTTTGCCAGGAAAATGAGATAGAAGTGGTGTGTTTTCGGAGAATTTAGAAGGTATCTTAGCAAGGATGTCTAGATAATGCCCCAGGCAGATGTTTATATATATCTTTCTTCTTTCTTGTCAGAAAATTCACGGAGAAAAATTTCAGCCAGGATGTGAGCGACTGAACCATACCATAAATTTTTTAGCACAACTCTTGCTTTCGGCGTTCGCCTTTTTCGAGCATTAGTATTATTGTTATTATTACTATTACTACTATTATAATAATTATTATTATTGTTATTATAACTGTATTTTTCGTTGGCTTACAATGGAATAGCTAAAACAACAGCTAATTAATGCCACCGTTAAAATATACACAACTATTACATAAGAAGAAGTGACTAAAATCTCAACAAGCTTGTGGAAAGCATACAGTATAATAATTGATCTAAAAGTTATTTAATGAAAAGCCCAAGTTCAGAATATGTGGGACTGGTAAGTTTTCAGTTATCCAGAATGCAATGATGTAATCGAAAATCGAAGAAAGTAGGGTTTGGAATTCGGTGTGATTAGCGAAGGCTCCAACGTAATTTTTTGACGTTACAAAACATACTTGATGAAATTAAGTATTGTACTCAATTGAGCAATCGCTTATTGCACACCAGGACATTATAATATATGTTGTTATGAGCTAATGAGTAAAAGCTACCGAGCTGTCAATCAATTAGACAAAGTTAAAATTAGCTTATTGTCCTCGAGGTATAAACGTGCAAGAGTTTGGTTTTGTGAGTTGAATTCGTAGCTGGTCACAATGGCAGGGACCTTCGTCGCCTCGGCGTAACCATAGAAAGCTATGCAGATTGGCCTATGGAAATGAATTGTACAAATGTAAAATGCCTATTTGTGTTATCTTTTTGTCATGAACCACTGATGATGTACACCGTCATACGAACCCAGCCAACCAGGTGCTACAAATAAAAACACGACATTGCTTTCATCGGCTGCATACCGGACGTCGTCATCAGCTTGCTAGCAATCGGATTTCTCCTTTATTAGTGTAAATTAAAATGAAATCTTGTTGGAAAATTCATGGAGCAAAATACCAACCAGCACGGGGAATCGAACCTACGATCTCCAGATTGGTCGATAGTTTTCACCGTTAATTTTTTGGCGTTCGGGGTTCTTTCGTTACTTGCTCCTGTCTGCTTCTAAACACCATTGCTAGCATGCACAACGAGAGAGCTAGCAACCTGGATTTCAGAGCAACTTTTGTTGCGGCTTGCTTTGTTTTTGTTGCTGACTTGATCAACTGTGCATATAAATCCCTTTGTCTGCAATCGCTAATCGCATTGTACTTGGGTATCAATTAAAAGCAACAGATACTATTGTTACATTATCTGCCCTTGTTTGTCTTACTTGCTCATAGATTTACTGTAAAATAAAAAGATGCATATTCATAGTTGCGATAGCTTTGAGATGTTGAACGCGAACGAAGCGAGCGCTTTACCTTCTGGTACGTAAGGGTTGGCTCTTATCCCGTCCCGCCTGTATTTCTCGCAAAGAAAAGGATCAAAATATCTCCTCTTGCTAGGTATATCTTGGTGTATCTCAATATTCCTATCCAGACTAAAAGTGCCCCCCCCCCCAGTTGATTTTTCCACACAGCTCCTTGAGTATATCTATAGCGTGTATACAAAATAAGGCTGCCGGTCGAAAAATCTAATTTTCTCTGGGACGAAAGGTCTGGCATAAATGAGATGGTGATTTTCTGGAAGCCCGACTCCTGTGCTTTCATTTGATATATATAGAGTTTGTTGATTTTTAGCCTGCGTGCAGCCTCAACAGAAGCGTTAAGGCTGCACGCAGGCTAGTTGATTTGTTGATGACGTCATCACTAATTCGTCGTTGCGCATGCGTGCTAACGAAAAACCATTTTAAGCTTCTCTTTTAGAAAAATGAACGATTTTATACGATGCAGGTGGTCTTTTCGACCTATGTTTAGCATTTTTTAGCATTTTAAAGCCAATTTGTGACCTATTTTAGGCAAAAAGCTTATTTTTTCGTGAACAAAATAACTAAATGCTAACATCAGCAAAAATATTAGCGATACAAAGCAAACATTTTAAATTAAGAATAACAAGGATGAAATCTTTTTTCCCAATCTCATATCAATATGTTTAATTGATTTGGAGATACAAAATGTCAAAATCTTACATCTAATATTGCAACATTTGTTGACGTCAGCACTTAATCGCCGGACTTAAAAATAAAGTACGTCATCTTGTTTGCCTTGTTGTGTTTGCGACATTTGATAAGATAGGTAGTCGAGGATTGTTCGCATTTTATTCAAAACAGGACTTCATAGCACCGCCATTTGAGCATAGCATTAATTTACGACATACATTCCATATGTCATTCTTTTATGGAGGGTTGAGAACAGCCTTTAAGAACACTGATATAGATCTACGGATTTACAGATAGTATACGAGTCCTGATACAATGGAAAAAGGCTTTCATCATCCTTACATATGGGAACCGCTTTTATTACGGGATGAAGCGTTATAAGCTGTTTGCAGTTCTACGTTCAAACCAATCATCATTTACAGTAGAACTCCTTTGCTCCTATTTGAAACCTCTATTAACGTAATTCATCTATAAAAACTTAAATATACCAGAGATATGCTACAAATGATTTTTGTTAAAAAGGCAATATTTTCTACTTTCGTTATGACGCTACGCACAACATAGTGTCCTCCTTCTATTAAGTCAATTTGCTTTCGCTCTTTTGTGATGTTGAAAACCGGTTGAAGTGTCCACATCATGCTGTTGTTTGAGTAAGCCTCTATCGTAATGAATGAACTGTTTGTTCCATCCACTTAAACGACTTATGAAATGAATGATTTATGCATAAATCCACAAAATCTCTAATTTTCAATATAACTGAGAATTCTTTTCATTACACTGATCTGAGAGGGTATATCTCCGCGCTATTAGAGCGAAATTACATGACAAACGGTGTTGACGAGAGAGCAGATCATCTTTAACAGATTATTTGCTTCCTTCAAATCGAGGAATTGGCGATGTTTCTAGCGAAGTTTGTGTCAAATTGTTGTTTGTCGACCGATGGCGTATGATAACAGAGAATCATTTTGACTCTACCGACCTGAGAGGGTATATATCAGCTGATCCAGAGAGAAGTTACTTAAGAAGTTTGATGAAAGAGCGCTGATAATCGTTACTTTATATTCTTTCCTTGTTTCCAGTCGAAGAGTCAATTTCGCAGTTTCTAGCGGAGTTCGTAACAAGCTCTTTTTCGACAGAATATATTGAAAACAGAACAGTTACCTTGAAACGCTGAATTTAGAAGGCATATCTCAGTGCTTTCCGAAAGAAGTTAGAAGACTAGCAATGTTGGCGAGGGAGTCCTGATAATCTTTAATAGATGCTTTGCTTGGTTTGAGTAGAGGAATCAATTTCTCGACAAATTGCATACAAAGCCGAGAATAAATCTTGAGACATCGATCTGATTGGGTGTATCTCAGTGTTTTCAGAAAGAAGTTAAAAGACTAGCAATGTTGATGATGGAGTGCTGATAGTCTCTGATAGATTCTTTGCTTGTTTCCAGAAGAGGAATCAATTTCACAGGTTCTAGCGGAGTTCATATGAAGTTGCTTCTCGGCAAACAGCTTACGAAACAGAATTCGTTTCAGAGCGCTTATCTCAGAGGGTATATCTCAGAGCTTTGAGAAAGAATTTACAAGAATAGCGGTATTGCTAAGGGCGTTCATCGTCTTTTACAGATTCTTTAGTAGCTGCTGACCGCGAAGTTGATTTCGCCGTTGGAAGCGACATGCGTATTAAGTTGTTTTTCAACGTTGTCTGTGCATTAACTTAAAACTCATCTGGGCGTTTGACATGCAACATTGTTATTGTCGGAACGTATGCCTTTCTGACCATTTAGCATCGATTTTATGACATACCGCAAATATCAAAGATGATTTCAATGTGACAATAGGATCATTGCTCGTTATCGAAACATGACTTTAACAATTGGTTAGAAGATACCACATGTATTTCAGTTCCTCAGGAGAGATTCGAGATCGCAATCGTCTCTGAAGCAATTTAAGAAATGATTGATTGTTAGATCTGATGGTAATTGACAATTATTCTGTTGCTACTGCTTGTTCGCAATGGCTATCTAGCTATCAAGAAAGTGTCTCATAGTAGAAACTACTAGTAAAGGAGCTGTTGTTTTCAATTTGCTATTCAGAAGCCTGTCAGCAACCGTCTTTTAGATACAGTACATTATTTTAACAATCTGAAGGAAATTTGTGGCGGCGGCACGTCATTGTATAAGTCTCGATTCATTCTGAACCAAGATAGAATTTAGGGGCGTGGTACACCAAGTAAAGGCAAGAAAATTCGCCATTAACAACTTTCACACATCTGTTTTGCCTTTGCTGTCATCAGATGTCGAGCTACCTTCTCTGGATGACTGTCAAGCAAAATATGTACAGCGTTGGTTCTGACTGTGGAATAAGAAATCTTCTGTAGCAGTCTTCATTTGGTTTATCGTTGTTGTTGATATTCTGAATAGCAATCAAAGTTGATATCTATACTTATGCGCAATTATTCGTCAGACAATAGGACGGAGGGTACGTTTGTTTGTCATTATTACAAACGGCAATTGAAGAGTAAACAATAAGTCTTGTACACTGTTTAGAGCCAATGTTTATATTGAATCTGAACAAGCGCGCGGGGGTTTAGCATGAGAACTAGAGCTCCTTGAAAGACCAAGAATACGGTTTATAGGCACCTGATTTGAAATAATCATCAACGTACAGAAGGGTTAATTCGTTGCCATTGCTACAAAAGGCAATTGGAGAGTGAATAATAAGTCTTGCACACTTTTTAGAGCCAAAATTTATATTGAATATGACAATGTTCCCTGGGGTTTAGAACGAGAACAAAGTTCCTCAAAGAATAAAGACCAAACGTTTTACACCTGACTTGAAATAATCATCGCCGTACAGTTGCGGTACTCGAACATGGCAAACATGGATGATTCTGAGAGGCTTGTTTTTAATGTTGGTGGTACACGACATGAAACGCATATCGGTACACTGAAAACTGTGTATGGAACACGACTCGCGTGGATAGCAGAGAACCATCAAATGCTGACACATTCATCATTTTACGACAAAATGAAACAAGAATATTTCTTTGATCGTCATCCTACATGCTTTGCTAGCATCCTGCAATACTACAGGACAGGAAAACTGCATTATCCCACTGATGTCTGTGGTCCTTTATTCAACGAAGAGCTACTGTTTTGGGGCATTGATGAGACCCAAATGCAAGATTGTTGCTGGGAATCGTACACGGCGCATAAAGATAAACTAGAGAAGCTCGTAGGCTTCAAAGGACCTCATTTTGATTCAGATGACATGCAACACGTAATAGGAAATTCAAAAATTCAAAAGATCCGTGCTTGTGTGTGGTCGTTTATGGATGATCCTTATTCTTCAAGAGCTGCTAAGGTTTGCGTTAACAATTTTAAAACTATGATCTTTACCCTCTAAGAGCATTGATATAGCACTGAAAAGGTTCAAAAGATTTTTTCAGAATCTTTAAAATTCTTTCTTGCTTCAGAATTTAGTCACCGTTAAACTGTATCATACGCAGCAAAATGAGATGACTATCTTATATGATATCCAGGTCCCATTCCCACTACTCAATTTTTGTTAAAAATGAAAGGAAAACCCTTCCTTTTCTGACTGCGTTCACGTCAATACGACCAATATCGGATCTATTAGAAAGCGCTGTTAAAGGTGGAGGTTTAACTAACGGATGTTTCCCATCGCATTTTTACAGTCGAAACGCGCAGAAACGGAGGTTTTCGAGAACTACTCTCTAACAACAATGTGAAAACAATGTGACTGACCTCAGATGTGTTCTTGAAACCACCGTTTGAGTGCGTTCTAATGGGGAAAAAGTAATGCAAATGAAGGTTTTTCTATCCGTTTTCCAAGAAAACAAAATAAGAGGAACAAGAAATAAGATGCAAATTTGTTTAACAACAACGGATGAAAGTGAAAATGCTCTGTTTGGAACGCATCCCTAGTTTACCAATTTAAAATTTGTTTATGTCATACCAATATTTGATTCGTGTATGTTTTAGTCTTTTCCGCAACCCAACCTATCAGCGACGGATATTTCGTTGAATACTTCTAGTTCCAGAAAAGAAGCACGTATTATTAAATGATAGGGATGAGAGCTGAGGAGGAATTATTGCAAGAAGAGGAATTATCCAAGCGGACGAACATTAATTGAAGCTGGCAAAATGAAGTTATTATCTTGGGCTGTTAGCGAAATAGTTCAACTGTCCGACATGGATTTGAAATTATAGGCACACAGTTAGCTTCTATACATATTGCAAATTGCCAAAGTGCGGAATCTGGTCAAATTAAGCAAAACTGGTCAGCAAGACTGATTACCCAGTTGATATCAATGCCTTAATTTAGAAAAACAATTCCATAAGGGATGGACAAACAATCAAATATTTCGAAGGCAGCCTCATTTCTGACCTCCAACGTACCTCTTTTAAAGTGCATATTTTTTCTTGGGTTTTTCTCTTTGTCTACCGTATTCAAACATTTCTAAGTCCTCAGAAATAAAAAAAAAATACTCCCGAATTCTTAGAACATTTCATAATTTTTTTGCAGATAAGCAGCAAGATCACAACGGTGCTGTTAGCACTGTACGTATTGACTCCCATTTTATTCTCAATGAAGCAATTCAAAGACTCTAAATCATCCTTACGACCTATCGCTGTAGCACTTGAGATATTTTGCAATGTTTATTTCACATTGGAGTTTATACTACGAGTTTGGTCGTGCCCAGACAGAAAGTATTTCCTCCGTTCCAAAATGAATTGGATTGATTTTTTCTCTTTGTGGTCATTCTATATTGAAAGCTCTGTATCTAACGCGCAAGCCAGAAGATATATCGGTCTCTTAGCTGTGTTTCGCATCGTGAAGATCTTTCGAACATTTCGCTTCAACTATGCCTTGCAAGTGCTTGTCAATACATTGAAAGAAAGTTTCCCAGAGTTGATGTTACTGGTTTTCTTGCTTAGCATTCTCGCATTGGTGTTTGCATTTTGCAATTATCATTTGGAAGAAGACACCAATCAGTTTTACAACATCCCAAATAGTCTTTGGTGGTCCTTGATTACAATGACAACGGTAAGTTTTATAAGGTCCTTATTAATGGAATTGAGTCCATATAAATACATGAGCGTATACGCTATCCTGAAATTTTGCTGACAAACTGCTGATGGCCTTTTGTTATCGCACAATAGCGGTAACGTCAATAGCAGCGAGAAACAAACACTTCTTAATCCTTTCATTATTCTCAGGAATTTCTTTGTTTTAATTTCAATAGCGATAAAATGACTACTTTTGTTTGACGATTGAAAAGAAGTTGATATTGGTCATGAGTGGGCTATTTATGCGGACTCAATGCCTTTAAGTTTGTTCTTGCCTTGTCTTGTCCTCTGGGGGGGGGGATATTGACCTATTACGTGTCATTCTTCCTCGGAAAAGGCACCCATAGTTCCGCAAATTGTTAAACATTTGATGGTCATAATTTCGCGAATTTGACGAAAATGGGGTCATGCTATAAATAGATTCCTGTAACTCCTGAAAGTTTGCTAAATTTCTCCTGAACAGCACCCATAACTCTTCAAGATTTCTGAAATTGATACCCAAAATTCCGCAACATCTTTGTAAACATGGCAATCACTTAAAATGACGAATTAAACGATCCAAGATTTGACATTGCTTAGTATACTTTAATCAACGGAAATGCTAAAATCTTGAAATTTAACCATCTAGTTTAGTCATAACAAGTGTGATCATAATGCATGTTTTTGAATAATTGGTTGACCTGACTTAGGATTCCAAATCAACAGAACAATTTACGCAGCATTTGTTGATGTCCCTAAATTGTCATCAATTTTGTATGCATTACTTGTCACATGATAGATGCAAAGTTTTAAAATTGTTGCACGAATGGGGTAATAGTGGAGTCACAGATTCTAGTTGTAATTAACGATTAATCTAGAAAATTGAAAGTCTGCCTGGCAAATAAAAAATTGACCAGCTTTTAGTTAGGCCTACCTTAAGCTTTCACGTTCACATTCCCGTTCACGTTCATCATATTTTAAAGTCCTAAAAAACATACATTTCCACTATACACAACTACAAATTTGAATTACAAAACATTTTAACAAGATAAGTAGATCAAATTCAAACAAAGTGAACAAAAGGCACCAGTAAGTATGTAAGTATGGGGAATTATTTAAAGGAGGAACTCCCTCAGTAGCGAGGCTAATCGAGGAGAGAGGCCCCCTATTCACAGATGTATTCAGCACTCCACAGAGATCGAAGTATTGAACTTAAAAAATGAGTCTCTGAATTCCGTTGTGAAGGGATGAAAAAAGGAGTATGAAAATTTGGATGGTTAGTTGGCAATGCTTTTTGCAAGCAAATGTGACTTTATTTTATAACGAAAGCAAACCAAGGATACAGATTCTTTGATATTTGTAGGAATACTATTCCAGGATTCAGCACCAGTAAATCGAACAGATCTTATGCCGTATTGAAGAGTGTTTTTCCGAGTTAGAAAAATGTCGTTCTTAGAATCCTGTGGAGTATTATATTGATGAACGGACTTGATTGATTCAAAGTAATTGTGAAAACAGATAGGAAAAATCATATTTATACATTCATAGACAAAAGAAAGAAGGTTTAATTGAAACAAGTCATGTAATTTCAAGATCTTCAAAGGGGCTGTACAAGATTTTAATAAACAAATATTAAGATCAGTTAGCCAATATAAAAAATTCAATGAGAAATTCCTCTCTAATTGGCGCGTGGCATTGAATTTCTTTAGCCTGCAATGGCCTTTCGTGTGTTTAGGCTAAACATATAAAAAACTTGTGGCTCAGAATCCAGCTGTATCTTTTAAATCGTTGATGGCATGAACAATCTGATTGCACTGGCTAATTCTGCGGAGTTGAAACATATAGAATATATCTATATTTGCAACGTATCTGCTGCTATTTGCCTGCATTATGGGAGAAAGTCATGGTTTATTAGAGGTTCAGCTCGTACAGTCCCTTTAAGTCAGAGAAAATAAGAGAGAACGGAGAGAAATAACTTTGAAAAGCAATAGCTCTGATTAGTCTCTTTTGCAATAAGAAACATTGTTGAATGTGAACATCATATGCAAAACCCCAAACTACAATTCCATACTAGAGGAAAGAAGCAAACAATGCATAGCTGCGGTTATGATAAAGAAAAGTAACAAGATATTATCAATTACCTGCAATTTTTATCTCATTTCAGGTTGGATACGGTGACATGGCACCAATAAGCTGGGCTGGCAAGTTCATTGGCGTTGCATGCGCAATTTGTGGTCTTCTCATGGTTGCTTTAC
This sequence comes from Aurelia aurita, assembly GCA_004194415.1. Taxonomy (NCBI): domain Eukaryota; kingdom Metazoa; phylum Cnidaria; class Scyphozoa; order Semaeostomeae; family Ulmaridae; genus Aurelia; species Aurelia aurita. Next base: position 304,148 of record REGM01000136.1, on the reverse strand, counting down.
CAGTGTCTGTGGTAGCCACTAACTTCTCTGTTTATTACCGCTATGCAAAGGCACGCATAAAACTACCACCAAAAAAGAAAGTCAAACCTGGAGTATTTAGCAACGCTCTCAATTTAGAAGAAACTGCTGCGTCTGTAAAGAAGAATGAGAAATTGAAAGACAACAAAATTACTCCAACTAACCGAATATCAGTTCCTGCACATCATACAAATGGCCGGTTACCCCCTTTTCGTAGAGGAACTAGAGTTTCGAAAATGTCGAATCGTTGGATAGACGCAGTGGAGAAAATGAAACTGCAAGGGGTTGTTAAAAAGAAGCCTGACATAGCAACACTTGTCTCAGTGTTTGGGAGCAAGGCAAATTGGACTAAAGGACCAAATAGTAGGTGACCGACTTCAGATTGATTTTGTCAGATGTCGCTGCCAGATATCAATAGGAGATATATCACATATATCAAACAGATACAGTTAAGCCGAAAATTATTCATACCTATGCTATTTTCAGAGTATTTTGAATCGTTTTGTTTGCGGGCCATTTACTCAAGATATTATATTCCTATGTCTTTTGCAGTGCTTCACACTTATATATAACTTCAGCCTCAATCAAATTGGTCCCCAAATAAAAGCATTTATAATACTCAGAATTTGGAATGGGTATCAATAATTCTGGGCTTAACTGTATATCTGGAATAAAGCAAATGCTGTTCCAATACCTCGGCATTTTTCAGCGTTTACAAGAAGCAGAAACTTACTGTGCCCCCTTTTCAACACCCTTACTATGGTTTCTCTACCATTGCTGAATATATTTTGCATATTAGGTTTATTAGACTCTGTGTTTCGTTCTCAGTCTCTTGTCTATGTTGAATTGCTTCAAGTCTGAGTTCCAATGACAGAGCGTCAGGCAAAGAAAAAGACTGGATATTACTACGCTCTCTGAGATTAAAACTGTTCTGACTCCTCCATTACTACGTTATCTGAGATCAAAACTAAGACTTGTAGCAGTCAATTGTGTATGTTGTTAAATTTCTTACTGTCGATGGTCAGAAGCTGATTTTTCAATTTTGATTTCTACTTTATTTTGACTGTAGTAAAATACCAAACAAAACACCGAACAAATAATTTGTTTACGAGCTGGTGCAGCTTAAAAGACTTGGACATATAGTAAATTATTTTATTTGATATTGATGTTCAATACAAATCGTGAATGTTATATGTAACTTGTACTGAGAGTGTTTGCGCAGTTACCCTGAATAGAGTATTTTAAAGTTGGAGTAGCTACACCTACAAATAGAGTAATAGTCTGATAAAATTTTCACTACAAGTGATACGAGAAACTCATCTCCTTACATTTCTTATGCTGTGTACTTTCAAGGAATATTACCGTTTCAGCATGTTAGTGCCTGATTACATGAGCAGGGCTGGCGTAGCGACCATGACTGCCTCAGTAAACAGGGATTAAATGTTGCGTGCGATTGCATGTAGAAATTTATCCCAGGGTTGTAAGTAATTTTGGCGGAGAAAATTAATACTTGCCAATATGGTGGTTTGGTGCATGCGCAGTGAAAAACTGTGAGAAGCCAGCCCTGTTTCCAGCCGCGCCGAGCGTTTACGAGAAAATTGTCATTGTGTCATCCCTTCTGATAGGGTTAGCCATGTTATGCAGAATTGGAATCCCAGCTACCAGAGATGGCCCATTCATCATATAACGTGTTTCAAATCTATTACATTTCTCCTATTGCAGGGACGGATTGGCAAAAGAATTAGGGCCCTGGCAACTTTGCAATCAATGCTGCCCGAGGCCGAACAATCCAGGGAGGTCCGAGGGTACTCCCCCGGATAAATTTGTGTGGCCACGCCCTTTGGATTTGCTTAAAATGGCTACCAATGAGTTGCGTTTTAAGTGAAAAGAATATCAGTCCTGGCTCTTTATCTACACAACTGATTGCCTAGGCAATATGGCAGCCCCATTAAGTTTAATTTTCATTGCTGCGAAGCTTAACTGTTTGAAAACTTGGTCCAGAATTTTAGTTCTGTTTTGAACAATTTTCAGATAAAGCACTTTTAAATAATCAGTTATATATCGAGAAAGACATTACCTATTCTATCCAACTAAATTTTATTATCTCATTTGACAAGTTGCCCACACAATGATTATCCATTTGAAGGAACGTGATGAGTAGCTAGCAAGCTACAGCCTTGCAAACGTTTTAACTTTTTTTTACTCAACCGGTAAATAAATTCAAAGATAAGGGATATTATGAAGGGTTCTATATTGTTGTATCATTCATATAACTGTCAATAACCCATGTTACTGCGCTTATAAATGATCCACACAATAAGGCATGTTTTGAGGTCAAGTCATTCATCCTCGAGTTATTTGCGAGTGACCCGAAATCTTCAGATCGCACCCTAACATGATTGCGGAGTGAATAACATCTTACAGTTGGGGATTAATCTTTTTAAATCCAGATTTCTCGATTTGCTATCAGAAAGAGGAGAACCTACGTCAGAAATTAAATACAAGGTCTAATTTCTTCACAATGTGGTTTTGGATTCGCCAAATTTTGCAAATTTTAGAATGTCACACTCTGAATATTTAAGTATTTCTTGTCTAGGGATCTTAAAGCAAATTTCCTCAGAATACTCCTTGTATAATTTATGCAAAGTGGTCTCAATTCAATTTAAAAAGCCAAAAAGCCAGGTTTTTTTGGAAAGACCAATTTACATTAGCGTGTCATCGCTAAGCAACACCAAAATAGACAGACAATGGGCAGAATATGTTCCAAATCTTTAAAAACGTTGGTGTAGAATTCTATGACCTATTTCTTTGAATTGAATGAATGGCTTGAAAGAACCTTTAGCTACTTTTCTATAATCCTACCGTTACACTTTTCAGAAATCTTGAATGTTTTTCTAAATTACAGTGTATTTCATATTTCAACTCATTTGATGATGTGACTTCGTGAAATTTCTAAATCGTTAAAAAGAAGAGCGAAAGACTTGTGCTGGATACCATATTATAGGCATTCATCAACTAATGTTGTTCTTTATTATTCCATGTTTCCTCAAAAAGTTTATAAATTATGATTGTTTCAAGTTTTTTTTCTAAATTTTTCTTGAATTCTTCAAAAGAAGAAAAACCCTCTTATTCTGACCAAATTGAAGATTTCAGAAAAGTCAAATGGTAGAATTATTGCAAAGTAGCTGAAGTTTCTTCCAAACCATTCAATTCAAATGAATAGGTCATAGAATTTTACACCAAGCTTTTTAAAGATTTAGAACCTATGCTCACAATGGGCATGATAGATGTTTCCTTTGGTTTTCTTCAAAGATGTAGATAATTGAGAAATCTTCAGTTATTGTAATATTTGTAGATTATATTTTCTATCAGACCTTTCTTTCTTTGATGAGTATCAGATGAAAGAGCTTTCAATTAGCCTGTTAACCAGACTCAATTTAAAAAAGGAAATTGTAGTCTGTTCAGTGCCGCCGTAAATCTAGCCTGCGTCACAGGCCATAGTTATGGTCTGTGGGATGGAGGCACTTTTGTTGTCCCAGTTTCACATAGATCTTGTGGAATCTTTTATTCCATGGTTATTCAAATAATGATATTGGCTTGTCTAGCTCTTTGTTTGTTTAATTTGCCCATACTGAAGTCATTGGGACAACAAAAGTGACTCCATNTTGTTGTCCCAGTTTCACATAGATCTTGTGGAATCTTTTATTCCATGGTTATTCAAATAATGATATTGGCTTGTCTAGCTCTTTGTTTGTTTAATTTGCCCATACTGAAGTCATTGGGACAACAAAAGTGACTCCATCCCACAGACCATAACTCCCTCTGGTTATGGTCTGTGATGCAGGCTACCGTAAATCGTGTTCAGACATAGGGCAACAAGGCAGACAGTTTAATTGCATGATAAGTGTTTGGAAAGGAGACACTGGCGTCAGAGCATAAGTTTCTATTCAAGGTGGAACAAAGCCCAATTAAGTCTTATTGAAACCAATTAAGTCTTATTGAAACTGCAGTATTTACTTTGCGAGAAATTTCAAAGAACTATATGGGTGAATGGTTTCTTTACGAATAATTTGCAAATTATACGCATACATTTCCATCAAAACCTTGGATTCTGAGCAATATTCAAACGAGGTTTGAACACGATTTATGGTGGCACTGAACAGACTACAATTTCCTTTTAAATCGAGTCTGGTTAACAGGCTAGCTTCCAATATGTTTCGTGATGGCTTCGTGTAGAAGTTCAGAACAATATTTCAAGTGGAACTTCAGGTGAAATTAATTACTCACGGTGCTATAACCTTGCATGACTATCTTATTGGAGCAAAAGTCCAGAATTCCAGTGATTACTAATGACACAATGTGATTCTTTTGATAAAAAACTTCATAGAAATACATAGAAAGTAAAATAACATTAAAGCGATTGGCAGCCTTTTTAACTACATCATTGCTTAGCTAAAAATTTTAACTTAAATACAAAACTTCAGTTGGTCAAAGTCTGTCGTGGCGTTCTCAAGTTATTAACAGATTTTTTATCTAAATATTTCATTGGGCAGGATCCTACCGGGTTTCCCAAATAAATAATCCCGTTTGAAATATCACCAAAATTCGACTATCAAACTTATCATAAATTCCTAACAAGGGTCTCCAGGTACGTAAATTTCTGCCTTCAACGTTCATGAAAAGAAAGACAAGAGAGCTGTGAACTTTGGCATGTTTTATGTGAAGAATAATTCTTGTTATCTACGACACTCACTTGATCTTTAACATCCAAGCTTGTTCACCTCATTTCTGTAGATAAGGTGAATAACAGCCATCTATCTCGTTTATTTACATTACAATTTATATAAGTGCTAAGAACTGCGACAGATAATGTACAGCAATATCGTGTATTTGCAACTTTTTCTTCGAACAATCTTGTAATTCTTAGTTTAAGGTCTTGAGACGTCTTGGTATATACAATTCAGAAACAATTAGATATGCTTGATCGCACAGCTTGGTCGTGTTTTGGTTTCTGCGCATCAATCCCGCCACAAGCAAAACAATATTAAAACGCGGCAAACAGAGCTTGTTTAGCCGCAGCTAATTAAGCACTTGGAAATTGCACCTTAATCTAGGTTAAAATAGGCAAAAATATATACACACACTGTATCTATAAATCCTTTACAGACATTTTCGTTGATGGAATACTCGTAGCAGGAACAGGAAGCCTTAATGATTTGCAAAAGGATGCGATTGGACCTTCTTTCTTCGAATACAAAGAAAGCATGCCTAATGTAACATTGCATAGGAATACTTGCCTTCTCTTCGTGGGCTTGAAGCTAATCATCATTACATTTGTGTGGAATTTGATGGTCCTAAAAACGAGCTGCCAATACAGTCAACTAGACAACAACACTCCACAGACTTTAAACTCTCAAAATATCAACGACTTTGAGAAAGAACTTTGCAAAGAAAGATGGTATCGTCTTAACTGGGAATATATATTACGTCCTTGTTTAGGCCGGACGGCGTTTGGACGGAACATGTATCCGAGTACATTGCAGACTAACTCATTACTCAGTACAATATCCAGCATGGATATAAAAAAGGCTGGAGAATACAGCAAATTAACAATACAAACTTTTAGTCAGTTTGGACTGCAGAAGAATATTGGAGGAGATACTTGGAGGATTTTGATCACAGGTCCTTCATCTTTACAACCGATTGTGCATGACCTAAATAATGGCCAATACGAGATCCCGTTTTTGATCATGGAGCCTGGTCTCTATAAAGCTGATATTTTTATGGAAGGGACTCTCTGCAGTCAATATTTTGATCCACCTAATGATTGGTTTAAAAAAGGTAAGTAATTCTTGTCAATAGCAATCATCCATCCTTTTTATCTTCCTCAGTGTAGCTGGTGAATCCAGTCGGCATTCTGCCCTACTGTCTACTCGTTCCACCACTGTTTTACCAAGCCGATAACGGAGGTCACAGCAAAAGGGACAATGAAATAAGTGATAACTGAGTAAACTTACTGCATCGAAATTTCACATGCAGCTTAAGGGCCAAGCAGTATTGAACAGGACCTCAAGCTATAGCTAATTACTTATTTTTTTTCGTCATTCAAATCACTTGATTGGCTAACTTAATACATTAAAATGTTGTACAAGTGGTTTCCGGGTTCAACGCTAGGCACATTCAGAGTAAGGGCATTCTGTGTGTTTCTGTTCTTTCAGTGCAGATAAATATCTAATGCTAACCTTGTGTCATAACCGTTTGAAAAATTATTCAAGGAGAAATCAGTTATTGGTGGATTATTCTGTTTTTCATATGAAAATAAAGAGATTAGTGTCTCGTCTTGATGCAAACGTTTTTAGATTTTCATTGATAAGAAACCCCTATAGAAAGGTTGCAATTCTCTCAAAATTATGGAAAGCAAATGATTAAAGTCTGTCTCTAATTTGATGTGACGTGAAATGCCCGCGAATAAAAACAATTAACGAATTTTGCATGAGCAATTTTGTGTTATTGCAAATCTCGTGTGACATCTAATTTGAGACAGACTATCATTTGCTTTTGGTATTTATTTATTTTGTTATGATTAATGAGAGAAAACATCTGTACATTTATAGGAGATTATAACGGGCATTTTCAAGAAGCCCATATGTATAAACAATTTTCTGGCTGGCGATATATGCTACAAAAAAGGTACTGGGAAAGACTTGGCGGGAACTCCTCGACAGTCCAGTTTCAAATCCAGCCTCGAGATGATGCACGGTACCAGTGTAAGTACTACATTAACAACCAGCAGTTTTGGACAAAAGATTTCGTTGTAAGACCTTTTGGACAGCTTTTAACAATTTTGGAAGGAAATATTTTCGGACAACACCTGAGAGTTTTCTTAATAGTGAAGGTTCTCTTTCTTAACAAAAATTATAAAAATTTGCTGCAAGCAAAATCAGATCTTATTTAGAGGCTACTAAAATAAAAATTCTTAAATAGTATAGGACATAAATGCAGTAGCCATCTTGATCTATTTTGCTGCATCTATCCCCCATCTATCCTACACCAGCTAATTACAGTACAGTTCTTTCTTAATTTAGCACAATTTTCGTTCGTAAGAATTCCCCGAAGTCATAGGGATTCGTATCATTTCTCCCATATTCGGGTAATCTCGATTTCATGTTTATAGTAGTCACAAATAAAACATGCATTTCCAAGACTGCCATGCACTTTGGGAATCAAATATAACTGGGAAAGAGGTAAAGGGTTTGTCCTTTGCTTTTTATGAATCTGATTGAATGAAATTTTATAAATTCTGAAGCGAGTTCTTCCGAATTCAGGGATGTTAAGTTACAAAAGAACTGCACTGTATGATTATCATCCTTTTCTAATGATCTCTCGCCTGTTCCGAAATTGGTAATACAATATGATTCAACCACTGATCATGGATCGGTTTGACAATTATATTTTGCAGTGAATTGCAAAAACTTGGGCCTATCCAAAAGTTGAACTTGCTTTAACGTCGTAGGCCTATTTCAAGCTTGTTACAGGACTTGCTGCGGCTATTTCATCTCGTAATAACTCTACTTTCTTAATTCAAAGATTAAAAGATGCAAAACATGCACATTTTCTTTAACCCTATCTTCTTCTTTTTTTTTTAATTCTTTTATCTTGTTTGAAGATTTATAGTGACCAATGTCAGAAGAAACATCATCTTTATTTTTCAGTAATTAAATTTCAGTAGTTATTTTTCAATATTCTCTTATTTTCTTTCTTTATTCTCACTCAGCAAATGTGGCAAAACTAGAAGACTGGCAAAACGTTTGCAAGATTCCAGATAGCTGTACTTTTGTTTGGGATGGATATGGTCGTTGGATAAAAGATCAATGGAAACCGTATGATGAATCTGGTGAGATATACCCATGTTCATACCTAAATTTTGAAAATCAACACCCATATAGTTTTTTGTACAAATTTTCAGAAAGCCAGACCCGTGGTCATGCTAAAATCTCAATAAGATCCTTTTTTGGGTTTCACATCCCCAGTCATTTTTTTTTCATTAATTACTTTATTTCAAGTAGGCTGTACAAATTTCTAGCTATCTCACAGCTAATTTAGGCCTACCATGCATCCCGCATCCTGGCATGGGACCCCTAGTTTAACGTCCCTTCCGAAGATGGTGAAGTGAGTTGCTTGGTCAGGCATGTGGAAGATCACCTATCCGGATTTTGACCTCACGCGACCAAGTTTAACTTCAGTTACCTAACGGAAACTGTATAAGCCGCTAGGCCACTAACCCCAGTACCCAAAATGTATCAAGTACCCCCTCCCCATCCTTCTAAGGCGAGATACACATATGTATTACAAGATACCTCTTACAAAAATTAAGGGCAATGCTTGCAATATTCAGAAACTTTTAAATTCAGAAACTTAAGAAACTTCAAGCGTGATACGGATTTTTCCAAGTCGTTCAGATATTTTCTGTATTGCTGTAAATCGTTAAACTGTAAGAATAATACATGATCAATTGATTCTGAATGTAACCTCTGTTGGATTGAGCCCCGCTATCTCGAAGACTCAAGGGAAATGAAAACTAAGGCCATATATTGCAAATACTGTTCGTCTAGATGGTCGCTAGAGACAAATTCAGAATCCCTGACATAATGAGTAATTTTTAGGATCAAAAAATAAAAATTGTAATTTGTCCTTGCTGAATTCCATTATATTGGTTTTGGAGATTATTGCAGATAAATTGAGAACTGCATTTTGCTGAAATTTATCTGGGTGAAATTCATAGTTTAATCAATTAATATTTACATCATTAGAACTCAATATAAAATGTCTCTCCTAGAAAATGTTGTCAAGAGACCAAATTGGAAAGAAATAATAAAAGCTAAAAGAAGAAAAAGAGGAAAATTATGGATCTATGGCGATTGCTTTGCTCACCATTTTTTCGAAATGGTTTCAAATAAAACTTTGTGCAGAGGTATCTTCAAAAGTTGCGGAGAGTGAGTATAACAAATTTCTAACAGATTAAATTTTCACTTGTCTTGCCTGTTTGGTGCTTTTGGGTCTTTAAGCCTTGTTTCCGCTTGAAAATTTTGTCGCAGACATTGGATACACAGATTTTTTCATGCACAGATCGAACTGATCTATATTTGATTGTCCACTAAAGCATATTTTGCTGAAACTTGTATCTGCCATGCTTTACTTTGCATCTAAGCCAGCATCTAAGCTAGTTTTCAATGGTCAGTATTGAATTTCTTTAGGCTGAAATGTCCTCCGGTTTGACTCAAAGTTTTATGATCTTTTCGATTGTTTGCTATAGACAAGTATTATTTGTATAATCATCTTCTCCAATAGCCTTTGTTCCAGCTGGAGCACAGGCTACTTCGCCAAAGGCTCAAATATAGCCCTGGTAATGCGAAATTTGACTTTTTAAAAATGTTGGAACTTGAGAACAGAGATTAAATCCCTTCGGACTTTTGGCAACAAGCTGAGCAGTAGCTACAAATATACCAGAATTGCATTTCCTGGCATTCAGCTTGTGAATTACATTATTGAAATTGTTGCTAGCGTAGACATCAAATCTTTCAAAGAGATTGCACGAATGGGTAATGCGTCTTTCGTTTGATTTAATGTCTTGAAAGAAACTTCAGGTATTTGCAATAATTTGTTATGGGAAATCTTTTGATATCTTGATTATTTTCAGAATTACAACGTTTTTCTGTTTAAACCAGTTTTGATGTTGTGACACCATCACATTGCAAATCGTTAACCAGAAAGCTACAGATTTCTGCTTAACACAAATTGTAGGCATTCATAAACTATGGATTCTTGAAGATTGTACCATTTTACCTCTGTTGATTTAGGATTTATGATGATGTTTTACGAAGCTCTTCGTGAATTCTTTCAATGAAAAGAAAAGACTGTAATTCTCAAATTAACCATAGTATCAAAGATTTCCAATAACCAATTATAGCAAGGTACCCAATATTCCTTCCAAGACATTGAATCAAGCAAAAGATGCATTAACCATTCGTGCAATCTTTTTCAGAGATTTGATGCATATGCTATTATTGCTATTTGATCGATTAATGATATTTTTACAAAAATACAAAAAGAATTAACAACTTTTCTCGTTGTGTAGTTTTTTTAATTATAATGTCATACTAATCTTCTTTTAGGTCATACAACTGGGTATATCCACGTCTGAATCCAGTCCATGAATTAGACCCAAGCATTCATAGAAAAGATCCTAGTGACATTTCAATTGAGAAAATACTAAATTATCTTCAAAATGTTCTACAAAGAACTGACATGGATGATGATAGTGCAATAGTTATTAATCATGGACTTCATTTGGCTCGTTCAACAAGTTTTGCAGTTTATCAGCAAATCATAGACGGCTTTATTAAGTTGCTAGAACAGTATCCAGGTGAGGCTATATGGAGAACGACAACCTCGATTTGGAAGCAGCACTGGAAGGTTCATAAGAGATTTCAAACTAACCAGGTAAAATTTCAACGCTCTTTCAGTAAAGCTGGTTTAGTTTGCGGTAATTAAAAAAACAATGTAATTTCTACTGTGAGTTGACTATAACCTGGCTATTGTGTATTTTGGAGAATAAAGTACTTTTAATGAAACCAAAACAGCCCGAAATTTTTGGCTTAATTTCAAGTAATTACTACTACAACTAAATCAAATACTCAACTAGAGTTGAGGCTGGGTGCAGGCTAATTAAATACCGGGTGACCCAAAAGAGGTGAAACGAGAAAATCTGAAGTAGGGGAGACCGGGGCTAGTTATAACAGAGGAAAGTTGTAATTTGCAACCTCTATGAANGAATTGACTATAACCTGGCTATTGTGTATTTTGGAGAATAAAGTACTTTTAATGAAACCAAAACAGCCCGAAATTTTTGCTTAATTTCAAGTAAATACTACTACAATTAAATCAAATACTCAACTAGAGTTGAGGCTGGGTGCAGGCTAATTAAATATTGGGTGACCCAAAAGAGGTGAAACGAGAAAATCTGAAGTAGGGGAGACCGGGGCTAGTTATAACAGGGGTAAGTTGTAATTTGCAGTCTCTATAGAAGCTGTGCCCCACCAGCTGTTGTGTGAGTAATGTCTTGTTATTACCCTCAATTTAAGCAGTGGTTATCATTGCTAATGTTTGCTACTATTTCGTAGCATGAAAGTCCTAATATTTTAGGCCCAAAAGCAAATTTTGAGCTTTTAGCCTGCGCTGCATTGCTGTTTATTTCAAAATCAAGTTCAATCGTGTAGTAAGATATATAATGTCACTCCCTAATCACTTTTGGAAGCAATATATTGAACGATTACTTAGAGAATCGTAAGTTACTACTGCTTTGTCAGCATGGGCAAATGAGATATTTTTATCTAAAGCTAACAGTTCGTACTGTTTCATTTCGTTTTCGAACAAATCGTGTATTAGCATGATAAAAAAATACATTTCAAGATAAAGTTTGTTATTGATGTCTAGAATATTGCGTTTTGAGATAAGTTCTTGTGAAAGATAGCCTAAAAGGTGCAGGTAAACATTTGAAAAGTGTTTTTATGGCTCGAGCCCCCTTATTATGCCTGATGTTGAAAGTTTGTGAGTTTAAGGGACCTATCGACATCTCACTTCGTAGTTAGTTTAATTAGTTTGATAAGAACCACCGTTTTGCTGTGTTTTATTTGTGTTGTTACAACTAGCCAATTTACCAAAAACAAATTCCCAAAATTTGTTTCAGCAACGATGATAATTTATGACAAAACCAGCAATATTGACGAGAGATGACAAACCAGTTATGCTGTTCGAATATCGATGAGACGTATTCCACTTGATCTACGACATAAACTATTAATATTGTATTCGAACTTTAGCAATGTTAGAATTATAAAGGAAATAAACAAGTAGTAAATAAATTGGCAATTTTGGTTGGCCAATTCATGTTGAAGTTGTAGGATATCTCGAGACGAGCTTTCAGCTAAGACAAATGTGAGAATTTTATCGACAATTGTTCAAATATTACGCATAGTTAATGTTATAGTAAAGCAATACATAGGTAAGGTAATACGATAGAAATAAACTACGTAGAAAGTCCTGGAAGAGTTAGATTAAATGCAATGACATCGAAGGGTTATGAACATGTTATACTGTTTTTGAGAGATTGTTGTTTTTGATTTTTCAGCGTGTACAACTATTCAATGCATATGCGATGTCTGCAATGTGTAAAGTTAGTATCCCCATATTAGATGTATTTCCAATGACATCCTCGACTTGGAAGCAGCCTGCCGATGGTATTCATTATGACAGTTCTATAATAAAACCTGTAGATAATGTATTGCTGAATTATTTTAAAGATGACGAAGAAGAAGAATAAATATCCTGCAGAAAGAATGTTTTCTGATTCTTTGTCTATTCATTCGTATAGTTAACCATTGGCAATCATGCTTCGAAATTTTAGTCTAATCTTGTTCCCATTGTTCTATCTACATTCATAAAAGTCAGTGGCTGTGCCACGGTCCCCCCCCCCCCCCCCCCC
>REGM01000136.1:242859-287694 GCA_004194415.1 Aurelia aurita | reverse complement strand
AGACGTCTGCGCCGTATCTGTTCCAACGATGAAGATTTCCAGTCAAAAGCCAAAGAAATGACAGCATTTTTTCATACTAATAATTATCCTGAAAAGATCACCACATCAGCCCTCGACAAAGTCAACAACCTCTCACAAGACGACGCCCTGCTACCAGTTGACAAAAATCAATCTAACAACAGAATTCCTTTTACACTTACTTATCATCCACTAAATAACAGAATCAAGAATATAATCTACAACAATTTCCAGTTATTAAGCAATGATTCCAAAACCAAACAAATATTCAATGCCCCACCCCTTATGGCCTTCCGGAGAGACAAGAACATCAGAGATTCCCTTGTGCGCACAAACCTTCGATCGTCAGACTCTCCCGGTACACTCCCTTGCAATCACCACCTCTGCCAAACATGTACCCACGTCAACCCAATAACAACAATCACCAACGGAAACAAAACCTTCACCATCAAAGCCTGTTTTACTTGTTCTTCATCAAGCGTCATCTACTGTATCTCCTGTACCAAATGCAACATTTTATATATCGGAGAAACTTCTCGCCAAATCAACAACAGATTCGGCGAGCATATGCGCAATGTTAGACATAAGATCCATCTCAACGAGCAACATGAAAATGACCCCGATAGCAACATCTCTAAACACTTCAATTCACCCAACCACTCTACTGATGATATGATTATTCTTGGCCTCCTTTTTGCACCCACAGACAGTACTAAAAGAAAGACTTTGGAGAAGCGAATAATTTTCAAACTTGGAACTCTTTTCCCTGCAGGACTTAACAAACAATTTAATTATTTACAATGATTTTATTCCAGCCTACTCTTTCTCTTCCTTTTTCTTACATGCTTATGTCCTTTTATTCTCTCATTTGCGTCACATCGATTCCCTATCCTTCGATCTTAATCTTTCGAATCTACTCTTCTTTCATCCTACATTCTACTAATCTTACTTCACTTGATAATGGGTTTATGCCCGAAACGTCGTACAAAATTAAACTCTGTTCAAAGTACAATTATTTATACTGTATTTGTTTGTTTTAATGTAATTCTACGTTGGTTTAGCACGAGGCTGGAGCCTCAGATTTCGTGAGAAATTTTATTTTCATTTATGAAAAGTGCTCTTTCGCCTCTGGTTGGCTCACAGGTGGCGTCAAATATTAAAGGAATTGTAAAAAAATTGCTTACTCACGTTGTATCTGTTGTTGTTTTCCTGATATATTCCTCCCCTGACCATGCTTGAACTATACTCGAGGCGAATAGAGCTACTTTTTCAAACAAACGTTCGAGTATGGTTCAAGCATGGTCAGCGAAGGAATATAACAGAAAAACAACAACAGATACAACGTGAGTAAGCAATTTTTTTACAATTCCTAATATTTGATGCCACCTGTGGTTGGCTGCAGGTATTTCAAAGTATTTCATATTAGCTATCGCTTACCGGGATTGCATTTTCTCATCACGAATTACGCTTCGACCCTATTTGGCTTCGGCTCTTGCGTTGTTTCTCTCCTCGTGGTTTGGGGTTGGGGGGAACACTTTGTTTCGTTTCATTTCATTTCCTCACTGCGTGTTCTGTGGCGGGAAAAATGCAGATTTTCCTTTCAACCCAATTTTTTCGGGAGTGTTATTTGCTTTTTCGGGAGATGGGCTAGTTCCCTTAAAACCCCAAGTTTCTCTAATGATAAGAAAATGCAAGATTGTGTTTGTCTGATGCTTGTGAAGAAAGATTTGCGAAATAGATTGCAAAATAACTGAAGGGCAGCAAAGCCCCAGCAGCCGTGAGCCTATTTTTGGGAGTGTAGCAATAATCATAATATGGATCACAAGTAACAAACGAAACGGAAAAAAGGGTCTTACGGTTACTGCCCTGGTTAATATGACCAAAAATATCATTTTCAATTGTTTCCTTTTATCAATAATGCAGGGTCGAAGCTACAATTTGAAACCCTCCCAGTCAATATCTAAGCACTGGAAGTAATGATAATTCTTAGTTAAAGATAAGAAACTAAAAGTTACAGTAGAGATTTGTTCCTAAATAGGAAGGGATTAACGATTAATCACTTGACCTTCAAGATGAAATGATTGCGTGTTAATCCACCTGTGGGATGTCAACTTTCGCAACTTTGCCGCGTTATTTCGATTTATTGACATTCAGATTGACATTAGTACTTAGTCACACGCTTCATGTTGCCAATGGCCTTTACCTGGTTTATTTTGTGGTCTGATCGTCACGTTTTTGAGAGCCTTTACTAAAAGCCAGCTTACTCGGAACTGAAAAATCCTCTAGTAGTAAGTACTACGTTTCTATTTAGGACCCGCATGACCAATCAAATGATGAGAAATTTGGCACAGTGGGAGATAATGCATGTAGTTACCAAAGTGTGTCTGCGTTTTTTCGAAAATCCACTGGTCTGGATTTTAGACCGAACAAAGCTGCCGTGAGGGCTAAGAAACTTAATGCAATTATTGCGGAAACTATAGCTTGAAAATTGGATATTATATCAAAATTCTCAGACACACTTTGGTAAACAAGGAAACGATCTATCGGCTTAAGTTATTTTCGTGATTCTACGATCTTGCTCGTGGTCCTAAATAGCCTTATGGTATTTTAAAATCATGATAACTTTGATAAATGATTTACTGACGCTTTTTTCAACTGGATTTCCACATAAGGGTATTCCTAATTAAATTACGCATCGAATGATGTATGGGTTTGCTATCATCCACGCACAGTACGGGCCCTCAGAGGAAAACACTGAAATTACTGCCGTGAGGGTGGGCAGTAACCTTAACCCTATCTGACCTGGGGTTAAGATACAAAGTTTAACTTTGTATCATAGAGCAATGAAGTTGTAACAATTTTGACATTCTTTATTTAGCACTGTCTCCATGGTTACCAAGTTGTCATCTGACATTCTGTGAAAATTAATTTTATATCTCTCTTATTCTTTTTCTAATTGGTCCAATTAAGCTCAAATCTTTGATTTACATATATGTTGATCAATATTTTTCATTTCTGTATGAAAAGTTAAGTTTGATGAACTTTTAACATGCTTTCATTTTTATGACGTCATTCAACATCATAATGATTATTATGTTCTAGCAACAACAACAACAGCGCTAATTGAATTACGATTTTAAATAATCATTTTTTATATGATGAATAAGATTTGTGCCAAGTTAGGTGGTCATATCTGATATAACAACTGAAATAAAGAGTGGGGGTTAACTGACACTCATGGACCCCATGTGGTTAAACTGTCTAACAGTCTTGCAATGCTCAGAAAAACATTGATAACTTTCAAAGTTTTAAGACAAGAAAAAGACAGTTTTAAGATGAAATAAATATTATCTAACTGCTAGGTATTTGCCCATTATTCTACATTGGGAAATTGCTGAATAATTAGGACCAAAAGTGAGACAGTAGTTTAGGTTAATGAAAATTGAATATTTAAGTAAAAAGTATTCTTAGGCAGGTAAGTTGCCAGCTTTAAAAATTGAGGTGGAATTAGGGAGGATTTTAATTGTGAAAAGAATCTTGAAAACACAAGACATGTTTTGGAATAAGGTGCAGCGAAATGGCTAATGTTATTGTTTTTTAGTGTCTTCATAAAATGTTCCACCTATCCTGGATAAACTATCTTTGTTGACTTACCTGTCCTGGACCCAAGATGCGAATTGTATGATCCTGTCCTGGATTTTACTGAAATTAATCCCCATCGGCCGGCACATCCCCGGGTGCTTGATTTTTTAATCCCCCCCACCCCATTATATTGGGAGTGTCTTTAGATATATGGGTTATACATGACTACCCCCACTGAGAGCCTTTTGCTCCAATGTGCTAATTTGAGATCTCACCATTACAAGCTACTGATGACTCCTCGATTGCCAAAGCAACATACAGAATAAAGACAGTTTCAATATTCAATACACACATGTTACTATCGACTAGTTTACGTTTCATTGAGATTAGTGGGTGATTCATAATCATGGTAAATTCCAGTAAATTCAGAAACATATTGTTTGCCTCTCCCAATCGGTAGACACTAAATCCATATGCGTGTGAAACAACGACGGATCTACAACAGTGCAAGAGCTTTATCAAATACAAACTGGTAGTAAAGATAGTTATTATATGGCACTGCATACAGCCCGCGGATTTAGCCAATCACAATGTTAGATTGGTGTTACGTCAGATGGACGTAAATCTCTATCTTGCCCTCAGATTTCATACAGCCCGCTACCACGTCACATGTAAACTCTATATCTGCATAAGTAAGTGATTGCTCGGGCTGTATGAATTGCAGCATAATAAACTTTTTATCAACCGAATTTGCTCGAGCACACAGCCCTCGCGAGCTTGGGCTGTACTGCAGACTGCGGACATTGTAAATCCTGATCCTGGTAATGTCCTCACACTCGGTTAAATAAAGAATAATCATAAACTGCATGCTTTGGGTTTACTGCTACTGGCCTACTAATTTCAATGAAAAATGTTTAGTAACAGATCGACTACGTACTTTCTGCTGATTGCAGACTCAAAAATCCTCTGTAAAAATGTAAAAGAGAAAAGTGATTTTCTTCTTGGCCTTGTGTAAGATTCAATTGCCTCTTTCTCATTGCGTAAACTGCCTCCTAAGCAAATTTTTTTGTTTGCTAATTCTAAAATGAAATGCTTTCACAATCGTACAAATATTTCTTTTTAGAGTAGGCACTGTTTCGGCTTGACATAAGTAGTGCGCATGCGCCACCGGGGAGCTAAAGACGGTACAGTTTCTCGAAGTCCCATTTATATATACCATGCTGACGCATGCAATGAACACTTTATATTGTATTTAATTTGATTAAAGTCCCATTGCACACCAACAAACTTATTACTCACAGACCTTCGGGGCCCTTATTGGTAACAGTACTTGTAGCACTAGCACTGACAAGGTTTACCCTGTATAACTATTTCTGTCTAATTCGTCTGTAGACTTTTGCTCCAAGTCTCGTTTGTTTGGCTGCATGAAATTCAATCAATCATTACGAATGAATGAGCAAGTGAAACGAATAGAACGGGTTCACTTTTTGGTAAGTGTTTCTCTTTTGCCTGACTAAACGAGCGAGACTTGGAGCAAGTTTAATTTGTCTGCGGTTGCGCTTCTAGCACCATCATTGTTCCCTAGAAGCTCCGGATATTTTAGCATGATTTCGAATTCAAAAATGCTGTGGAGGAGCTGTAAATGACATGCTCCATTTTGTTTTGTGCAATGAGTCTTTAAATCGTGGTATAGTAAATCCAGTATACTATATTGAATATTACAAATATAGCTGGAAAAATTATTTTTGAGATATTATCAACTCTATTCGCAGTTTTCTTCTGTGTTTCTTGATGCCCCATCTTTTGCTTAGCTGGTTCTCCTGCAACATTCACATTGATAGATTCAGCTGCTTCCCTTAGCTTCATAGGCTCATCATAAAGAGAGACTCCGTTTTCTTTGCCATGAACTGATTTTTTATTCTTCTTTTTACTTTCTTTATTCTCCTTTTTTGCAATCGTAGCCACATAAACTGTTTCTGCAAGGCCGCAGAATACTTGCATAAAACAGGCAATCAGGTAATAATCGATGCCTTTGGCGTAACTCACTTTTGGTAGTGATGCATTGATAAACTGCAATAAGAAGACGATTGCCAACATTGAAGTGATGCCAAGGGAGATGCGATCACCTGAAAGGGAATCCCAGTAGACGATTATGCTAAAGATAGCGCCGAAACAAATTTTACTTACATGCATTGTGACCCAGTAAAGAATCTCCAACGATTCTATAGGAATTTAATCAAAGAACGCAATGCATCTTGGTAGAAAATATTCATTTTTGTTTGACAGGCTTCAAAATTACCTATTTAGATCTAAAAATAATTATTAAAAGATATCACATTCAAAACAGTTTTAAAATATTTGTAAATACTGAAAATGTCAAAACATTTGTTATGTGATCTGGGAAAATTGAAGCTGTAAATTACAAACGTTTCTTAGCATTTTAAATGCAGGTAGCTCGATTTCTTAATTTTTTGAAAAATGGAGCCTATCTTATAAGAAATAGGTGTATTTTCCCCTTTTTTAATGAGGAAGCCGTTCGTCAATCGCAATCTTTTGCTCTATTAATAGGTATATTTTTAACAAAAGGGGCGTTTTCCAACGATCTGAAGGGCATTGTTGCAAACTTTGTCCAGAGGGTAAGCCCCCGAACCCCCTATTCAATTTGCTCAACTCGCATTGAGCGTCAGCCCCCTCCCTCAATATGAATTTCGTTTCTACGGACATGTTAACCCTAATTTAACCGGGGGAATGCTTTCCATCCCCCTTGTCGATTTTTTGCAGAGCATTTATTAACGGCATGAGCTATGACTCTCTAACTTTCTGAAAATTACTAATCATCTGTTTGCTACATTTTGCCAATAAAATTGTTGAACAATGGGAGTCACGTGACAGATGACAATACCATATTTGGAAGATGGTATTGACAAAATCAATGTTTTTTATAATTTTACCACCAGAATTAGTTTCAAATGTGGATTATTATACCTCAAAAGAATCAGCAAACGAAGAGCTTTCATTTGTCATCAAGAACAATGGAATTTGCTGACATCATCTTTTTTAAAGGATGACGTCACATGTGCCGCCATTTTGGGTCAATTTTGCAAAATTTGAAACTTTTTTCAGCGGACATTGTAGAAAATGCATAGAATTGCGTTTTGCAATACATTTAAAGTATTTGTAGCAAGCTTTGTATCCACTTTTGGTCGTAAAACCCACCTCATGGTTTTGACGTCATCAATATTTGTCATTTTCTTCAAAATAGCTGTCTAAAATCACCTTTAGGTATTATTTTTTAGTTAGGAATGAATAACACGGCAAATAAAATGAAAAATAGCGAATTATGTGATATTTTTTCCGCTTTTAGAACGAATTAGCTGGAGAAAATTATATTTTGATATTTCTCAACATTATGACGTCATAGTGACATCATCTAATAAGATGGCCACACCCAAAGCTACCAATTGCTAAAGAATGGTTAGTACTACGCCCTTGCCATGTTTGAATGATTTCCCACAAGTCTAAGGCGATTTATAAAGGGGGTGGAAAGCACCCCCCCCCCCCTGGCTATATTAGTTCAAAAAAGCCCGGTTAAATTAGGGTTAACTTGCTTGGTAATGACTGAATCTCGCTGCTTTTCTGCACAATTGCATATGCCAATATGGAGCAGGATACCATGCATGTGACACCAACAATTTTAGGTGTAGTTTAAGGGGTACCGATCAGTTTTGGTCCCAGGGCCCCCAACAAACTTAATGCGGCCCTGGAATTACACATTTACCAAAATGTAAGCTATCGACAACTTTATAGAACGCCTATCGCAGACAAATATCTCTGTTGGGAAACATCGTTAGGTTGAGAATTTAAATTACATATACCAACCTGGTTCATCTCCACTGAGCCAAAACGAAAGCCAAGATGACATAACGACGATGCTGCAAGGAATATAGACTTGAAGGATGTAGTAACCAAGGCGACGCTTATATGTCATTGTGATTTTTAGTTGACTCGATCCATGGGCTGTAAAGCAGATGAAATATGCTTGAAATGTCAATGGCATTTTGAAAAGTTACTTTTGTTGTTTATGGAGGATGGTGACAGGGAGAATGTACCACAATACCAAGAGGAAGTACCAAGTAGAATTTTCCCAGTACCTAGTACCCTCAGGGTAAGTAAGAGACAATTGAACCATATATACAACAACAATTAAAAATAAACAATTTTAGCTACCAATTAGAAACATATTGGAAACAAGGTCCAAATAAGATACGGAACATTTCTTCGTTGGTTCACCATACATGCGCTCAGTACCACAGTAAGTCTTATCAGTACCAGGTACAGGTACTAAAGGGGCCAGCACCCAGTACCAGCAGCCATATACTATCTCACTATCCTCTTTATGGTTAACAAAGGTTGCCTGGTTTAAAGTCCTAAGCTGGCTGCCTGGGGAAGTACCATCACTCAGCCTCAATGTTGGTTTTCCCCCTGGATTCGGTACGATTTCGTCCAAACCCGTTGGTAGAAACTTGCTTGAAAGTGGTTTCTACTTTTAGGATTGCTTTGGTAGATGTGGTGTTATGCATATTTTTACATTTAGTGTTGCATTTTACAGTTAAATTGTATCGCCAAAACAACTGCTAAAGCCCCAGTCAAACGAGCCGAACATTCCACCGAACGATATCCAACAGTGATGTTTTGCGAAAGTTCGGTTCGTTTCACCACCTTGTTCGGAGATCAAAATCTTGTTCTATAATGTTTGAATGCTCGTCCAACTTTTTTAGACTGTTCAAGGTCTTTAACTGTTTTTCCGAAATCCTCCCCAAAGAGAAAGGGACCATAGGGAATGTCGTCTGTATTGCTGCAGAGTGACTGGTAGTCAGAACGTAATGCTGGTTTGATAGAGCTACGTCGAGCTGACGACAATTTTGCGGTAAAGTGGCGTAAAAGGGCAATAGCATCCACTAAACTGGCCACATTTGCGGAGATTTTTGCCTGATCTGAAAAATCTTTTACAAGGAAAAAGTTTGCTGTTTGCAACGCAATAAAAGAAATTTTTTGCAAGGTTTGCTGCAAATTGGCGAGGCGGAGGTCGTGTTGTTTTCTGTCCGCACTTAAATTGGACCAAGCCTCTTTGTTAACTTTCACCTGGGAAAAGTCGGTACAGTTCGAGGGGCGGCCATATGTTTCCAAAATTGGCTTAAGTTTTTCAGGGGTAAGTGGTTTGCCCCAACGGGAATTTATGATGGCAGCTAGTTTTGGATGAATTGCATCGCCAATCTGAGACGGTGTTTCAAGTGCGTTCGCTAGCTCGTCAAGAAGGGCGTGTGTTTCGTCCAGTTCCTGACTTTTAGTACCGCCGGTGGCTGTTTGAGGCATGTTATAGCACTGTAACCCAGACCAGAGTCAAAAAGTGACGTCACAAATTCTATGACATGGTGTACCCTAGGCTACATTCATTTTTGATTTTATATTCTATGATTTTATATTCTTTAAACACGGTAACCTGTCAGCTAAGGCTGCTTTTCAAGGTCCGTAACAAAAATTTACAATTTACAATCTAATTCATATAAAACTAAAAATAAATACGCTAATTACAAAACTAAAATATAGAAATTAATACATTGTAGTCATACTTTAAAGTAGGCGTTTGAAAGCATATAAAGAGGGCGCTAGCTTAACCTCGTGTTCGAGGCTGTTCCAAAGATGCGCACCACGATATGAGAATGATTTCTGCCCATTAGTCGTTTTCAAAAGAGGGACGCGTAAGTCAATCTCAGAGTTTCTTAACTTGATAGTATCCCGTGAAGAGTTTTTTGAAAAAATAGTTAAGAGATATGTAGTTGCAAGATCATTTAGGGATTTGTAAACGATCGTCGCTGTCTCTCGTTTGATAATTTCAGCTATAGTTAGCCACTTTAGCTTTTGTATCAGGGCATCAGCAGGTGCATCATAGCTGCTATTTGTCACAATTCTGGCAGCGCGATTTTGTAACTTTTTCAGTTTAAGTCGCCTGGATTCCCCGCAGCTCCCCCACACAGAGCAACAGTATCGGAAATGCGGTTCTACGATACCTCTATAGATTTGGCTAAGAGTTTCCTGAGGTAGCAATTTCTTAGCATACTTTAAAAATCCTTATGCACGAGAAACCTTAGCACGCAAGAATCTAGTGTGCTCATCCCAAACAAGATGCTGATCTACAATGCCTGCCAA
Source organism: Aurelia aurita (assembly GCA_004194415.1). NCBI lineage: Eukaryota > Metazoa > Cnidaria > Scyphozoa > Semaeostomeae > Ulmaridae > Aurelia > Aurelia aurita. The sequence continues at coordinate 277,887 of REGM01000136.1, read as the reverse complement.
AAGTCTTGGAACACCTCAGCTAATTTTGCCTTGTTATGCGATTTCCCCCTCTCCCCCTTAGAACAATGTTGTTCTGTGACGATAAAATAAGGCTGACACGACGATTCGCGACTCTGATGAAAGGCTACGACAATGGCCTTGCAAATCAACATTGTTTGGGGGGGAGGGGGTGCCTCAACTAATCTCTACTGATAGAATTGCGGAAGAGTGTGTCATTATCAAGAAAAGGCCTAAGTGTTCCAAGGACTTTTGGTAAGCATTGTCTGAATTTTATTTTGAAAATGGCGACTTACAAGATAACAAGTTTATGCATCCTAGGGTTTTCGATGGTGCTGAATTCATTGGTGATAACTAGAAGTCTATATTCCANNNATCTTGCAAGAAACCAATCTAAGTTGTCGTACATTTGGAAAAGGTGAATGATGTACACCAACTAGGAACAAAATAAGTCGACTCCTCTTCCTATAATACGCAGAAAATTGGGAATTAGGTTATTGTAAACCGTGCAAATTACGGTGTGATCTCATTCGTGTGACGAAAAGTGCTCTTTCCCCTGCGGAGCAGTCAGTACATAAGCGGCTTGGTGCGGCATGCTAGCTTTCGTGACTAATAAAAGTGTTCATACTGTCTGTACAAAAGGTTTCTTAACTCACAGCATTTAATATTCTGAAAGCTTTCTGACAAACATTTACTTCCCAGTTTTGCAATGAGTTTCTCGTGTTTTTTGTCGTGCTTGTGCAACTCCAAAGTCCCTTCTGCCACGCTGCATAGAGGTCACTTGCATTATGTTCAATTGCCAATTATGACGTAATAAAAGAAAACACGGCTTTTTCATGGTCACCAATGAAATCAGCACCATCGAAAACCCTAAGGTGAATTAAGTTGTTTCCTTGTATATCGCCGTTATCAAAATAAAATTCAGACAATGCCTGCCAAAAGTCTTGGAACACCTCAGCTAATTTTGCCTTGTTATGCGATTTCCCCCTCTCCCCCTTAGAACAATGTTGTTCTGTGACGATAAAATAAGGCTGACACGACGATTCGCGACTCTGATGAAAGGTTACGACATTAGCCTTGCAAATTAACATTGTTTGGGGGGAGGGGGTGCCTCAACTAATCTCTACTGATAGAATTGCGGAAAAGTGTGTCATTATCAAGAAAGGGCCTAAGTGTTCCAAGGACTTTTGGCAAGCATTGTAGTTGAACTCCAACGGATCAATGTCATTTTGATCGCAAAATGTTTCCCATCGCAAGAGAGGGTACTTGTTCAATAGAAAGGCGATCACTAGTCACAAATCTATTTGTGAGGTTGTTAAAAGTGATATATAAACGAATAAAATCTGTTTGATGTAGTTCAAAAACTTCACCGAACTTTTTCATTGTTCTCGATGTTAGGTGAAATGTAGTACGCGTTTGATCATCTGGCCGAATATTTCATCGAACAATCCTATTCATTTTACATAGTGTTTACTGTGCCTTTGCTCATGGAGCAATTGGGTGTGTCAAAAGGTTGATGAGACGTTCGGTGCATTTGACCACCCTTCAATTGAACATTGAAAGTTATTAGTTTTTTCTAATTTCAATGTTTGGTGAAATGTTCGGCACGTTCGATTGAGGCTTAAGACTAGCGCCATTTTGGAATTCCTCCAAAAAGCATTAAAAGTGAAAATTGTTCAAATACAGTTGAATCTCTTTGAAATTACATTAGCATAGGTTCTAAATAAGATAAATATGAACGATTTCTGACCCTTCCGAGATGAGAAATGAGAACTTGAAAATGCCTTTTAAGTAGTGCTAATCCGGAAATATTGGCTCACTGGAAAAAATTGAAACGTTTTGAAATATCACCAAAATTTGATTATGTTGCCGATTTTAAAAATAAAAGTTTGGTCTATTTTATCAAAATTCAAATTATTTCAGTAGATATTGCAATCTTTATTTGCAATTTAGCGCTTATTGGGAATTCATGCTTTTAGGAGCTACCTGGTTTTGATACATACTCTCAAACTGCAGAAGTTGGTCATTAAATTGCATTTTGATGCATCCAACCAATCAGTTTGTTCGCCTATGTCTGTGAGTAAGCTCTTTTATCATTTTAGACTCAAAATTTCATGTAAAATCGTAAAAACGTGAACATTTCTTCGTGAACATTTACAATTTTGTACAATACTACGGTATAGCTCAAAAGACTGTTTTTAAAGCAACAATTTCACGATCGGTTTTCCTTGGTAATAAAATACAGACAATTCCAGAAGCTAACTTGATATTTGATAAAAAAGCGCAAAAAGAATGTTTTTATGATCGGTAACATAATCAATTTTTTGTGATTTTTGAAAAATTATTACTTTTTATTGGATCATGTGGTAAGTATGTAAACAATCATCAAAAAGGTGCAGGTTCAACAACGATAGTCTCCGTTGTATGTAGGCCAATTTGGAAAATTATTTTAGGAAATTGATCGGCAGGGTCTATTTGATAAGTGCGATATTCTACGCAGTAAATGTGTGTTAACGCTAAGGCCGCCCTACAGTCAGAATATGTTTCCCTCCTGTCTGGGTTAACTCCTGCCCATACCCATCAGACCTAGTCTTCCTATTCCTCCTCGAGTATTCATGAGTTCGACCATCTACAATATTGTTCAGGAAATTTGTTCCCCGCCCTCCATCCCTCGGCCCATTTTTTTTTCTTCCTCGTGTCTTCGGTCCCGTATTTTAGGTCCCCATAGGGTCGTATCTGTCTATAAGTCCTATATGTCTCGCCATTCCCTAGTGAGGCGTCCTTTGGTTTTGATATGCAGTAGGGCCACCATCATGGTGGCTCTGAGAATATGTTTTCGGTCACGATAGCAATAAAGCCTAATCAATGGTTCTCCGTTATGATAGGGCGGACAGATTTCACTGCTGTCCGCCCCGAGCAATTAATTAATTAGTCTGTATTTAGCCTGTTTGTTAAGTTGTTATGTTTAATTACATAGCTGTAACCCGTGATCCCGGAAAGATACCGATCTTGTTTCAAAGAGATCAGGGCAGCAATGAAAAGAAAATTGAAGTGAAATGAAATAGCTGTAACCCGTGATCCCGGAAAGACACCGGTCTTGTTTCAAAGAGATCAGGGCAGCAATGGAATGAAGCATAGAAATAAATGCCAAGGATACGACCCCTAAAAAAGCTGCCAATGAAAAATGAAAGGGTTAATCAAATCTTGTGTTTTTTGTTGATGTCGTTCTCACCGGCCGCCAAGCGTTAAAGGAGGAATAAAATAAATAATCGTTTTTGAAACTTCATTTTTAACATTTATTCCTATATCAGGACCACTGTACGGTCTCGCATAGATTAGTAAATAAAATGAATACATGAAAAACTGAGTAAATTAATGAATATATTGCATAATCAAGGATTTAAAGCAGCATGAATTACCTCCACTATCTTTTCCACTCTCAATCTTGATGCTTGCAACATCATACTCTGCAACCTTCGTTTCTTGTATTTCATATGCTCCTTTTTTTGCCCAACCAAGAACCAAATCGTAATGAGGATATGCAACTGGAGTAAAGAATAATAACATTTATATAAGGCAACTGGCAACCGGCCACTCACCCCAGAAAAGCAAAATCTCACAATTTTGTATCTTTGGTAAGTTATGAAGCAGCTGAAAAATATGGTGTTATAAAAATGTTTTAATGTGTAATTTTATGCCTTTTAAAGTAAATCAATGGATTTAAAAGTAGCGTAGCTAGCGGGACTGGGTAATCTAAGTATAAAGTATTGTGTTCGATGTTTTCGATCGACGAATGCAATAGGAAAAGAAGTGGCGCATGTCATTTGTTGTGCTATGTTTAGACTAAATAGCTATATCTCTGTTCATTTACTTTAAGGCCTCGTTCACATTGCTCTGTATTCATATGAACACGGATAAAAAGAATCTATTTTCACCTTGCGTTCACACTGCTCCACCCTGAAAACGGATACTTTTGAAAACGGAGACTTCTGAAAACGCAAAAACGCAAAAACGCAATGTGAACACTAAAAACGCAAAAACGGATACTTTTGAAAATGCTAGCAACTACTACAACACAACGAAATGCTTAGCACATGCCAGTATGATAAAGTTCTCTACATTACTTAGTCATTCGAGGCTAATCTATTGCTTGGAGAAATCTTTGGAAAGTGTATCACCAATTTTCAGGGCTGTAAGAGTCGGTCTCGTTTTGATAGCCTATTCATTGTCATCCGGAGCAGAGTGAACGCTTCATCGTTTTCGCAGCGTTTTCATATTTACCCTAAGAAGTGTGAAATTTAAAGATAGGCTTGTAATGAATTATCTGATATTAAAAATGATATCTGTAGGTTGGTGCGTGCACCAACAAAGCCAAATCAAAGAAACAATTACATATGAAGATTTTTTCTTTGTTCTTTCACTTAACACCTCATTTAACCCAGGTCAGTTAATTCAATAATCGACCTTTTGTAATTTTTAAGCGGGAGGAACTTATTGGAAGACCTCNGGATAAAAAGAATCTATTTTCACCTTGCGTTCACACTGCTCCACCCTGAAAACGGATACTTTTGAAAACGGAGACTTCTGAAAACGCAAAAACGCAATGTGAACACTAAAAACGCAAAAACGGATACTTTTGAAAATGCTAGCAACTACTACAACACAACGAAATGCTTAGCACATGCCAGTATGATAAAGTTCTCTACATTACTTAGTCATTCGAGGCTAATCTATTGCTTGGAGAAATCTTTGGAAAGTGTATCACCAATTTTCAGGGCTGTAAGAGTCGGTCTCGTTTTGATAGCCTATTCAATGTCATCCGGAGCAGAGTGAACGCTTCATCGTTTTCGCAGCGTTTTCATATTTACCCTAAGAAGTGTGAAATTTAAAGATAGGCTTGTAATGAATTATCTGATATTAAAAATGATATCTGTAGGTTGGTGCGTGCACCAACAAAGCCAAATCAAAGAAACAATTACATATGAAGATTTTTTCTTTGTTCTTTCACTTAACACCTCATTTAACCCAGGTCAGTTAATTCAATAATCGACCTTTTGTAATTTTTAAGCGGGAGGAACTTATTGGAAGACCTCTTAGAGAGAAAGGGTGTCAGGTATGGTTCAGACGTCTAGCAAGATTCATGACGAGCCAAGATAAATTCATCTAGCAAGATGGTAGCACGGCAATGGCTCGACATCTGAAATAAAACTAGGATTCTAACTCGAGCAAAATATGTGGCTCGACAAAATATGCCGTTTAGATATTGCTTTGTTAATTTCAAAATTGACAAGGGACCTTCTTGCTTTTCGGTTCAATATGATAAATCGTCATAATTCACAGTTCAAAAAATCGAGATCGAATGTGATATTCGATCAGAATCGCTCATTTTGAATCTGTTTTCTACTTGCTAAAAAGGTCTATTGGCATTTTTTAAATAAAGAAGTAGTGACAAAGGTTGACTTACAACTTTGAAATTCAAGCACACACTTGTGTGAGTCTAGAGGAAAATTGTGGAGATCGAGTTTGCAAGTAGCCTTCGTTGTGATCCTAGAAAGTGGAAACATAAAGAAATCAATTTTGAATTCAGAACTAAATATTTGAATAAAGAACTTAGTTGTTGCTTCTTGCTAACATTACCCTTAGCAAGAGTTAACTTTAAGTAAACTTTGAGATTTATTTCAACACTATACTGTTAACTTTGGGCTTATTCATATGAGCAGGGCTAGCTCACCTGATTGGGCTAGCTCACTTGAGTCAGATTTCACCTATATTTTCATTTCTATAAGAAGATTAAATTGTGCTCTTATAAGAGGTGGGGCCAGCCCGGCTGAGTGGAACCTCACTCGAGAGAGGTAAGATCTCATTCAAGTGGGATAGAAATTTTTATATGACACTGGTTCAGTGAGTCAGGCCGGCTAGGTGGGATAAATTCGTCATTTGTGCGCAAACGTGAATAGAAAAAAATGCAAATTGTTATCTTTTGATGACGCAATTGAATTCGAATGAATTGTTTGGCCAATGTGCCAGGCTGAAATTCATCATATGAACACAAGCTAAGCATCATCTCACCAGAGTGAGCTTGCCCACTCAAGTGAGCGGCCCCACTTCATATCAGCAGGCCCTTAGGATCCCTTTTTAACCCTATCAATACCGGGCTTTTTACCCTTGTAGTACCGGGGGGCACAAAATGATCCCTCCCCCTCCATAACTTCTTGAATAACGCAGATATGAGGGCGAGACTTTGTGCACAGTAATAAAATCTACAAAATAGAGCACTTTTTATTCTTCATCACTTCTATGACATCACTGTGACATCATAATGGAGGAAATGGCGATATTTCTAACCAATGGCAATATTTGCAATACTTAACATTTATTTAGTAATTCCGTCCATAATGGCTCTAGAATGTATCATAAATCATCAAGGAGTAAAAATCGGCAATTTAATATCTATTTAAACTCATTATCTATTTCATTTATTCCTTATTTAGTTACACCAGTTTTTCATTGTTTCATTAAAGTCACTAATTACTGATTTAAATTCTCTAAAATGCCATAAAATCATTTAAAACGTTCCAGAGAACAAAATTTGACAACAAAATGTTATCTGTTACATTTGTTAATAATTATATGACGTCATTTTTGCCGTTACAATTTGAAAATGGCAGCCTTTGCAAACGCAAATATTTCCCAAGAAAGAAAGGAAGAAATAAAGGAAGAAAGTGAGAAAGGAAGAAAGGAAGAAAGGAAGAAAGGACGAAAGAGGGAAATTCATATTCTAACGTAAGCAAAGTTAAGTGCTGCTCCATACACCTTTCTAACTATTTCAGAGTCTCGACCTAGCGATATTTATATACACTATCATTCGAGAGATGCGATTTAGTGGCGCTAGAGCTTCAGTTAAGGCGCATTTTCATAGATGCAAAAAATTTCTACACGATTTAAAAATAACAAAGTTGAGAATAATTGAAGTTTCAAAGAAAAGATTTTCTCGCCAGAGAAATACTTCGTCTGATGTGTGCATGCTCCGGTATCAATTTTGTTGAATTTTTGTCGTTTTTCAATTTTTCAGAAAAAATGCACCTTTACTGTTGTGAATGTTCGAAAATTCGTCATATTTCTGTATACAAATGTATACAAATATCGCTCGATAGAGTCTCGTTTGTAGAATGCAGTAGTGCTAAAAGGTATATTGCACTGCACTGCACTGCACTGCACTGCACAGCGCAGCCCAGCGCAGTACTGTTCAGCAATGATCTCACATACCTTTGATCAAATATTATTCTACCATCATTCAATACAAACAAAACTTTGTTGTCTTTGGTCACTGAATGCTTTTTAGACTCGAGGGCAGTTGGAAAATAGATATCAGGTGTCCAAATCAGTTTCACAACATCAGCTTGGTAAGTGATCCATTTTGATGCGTTGTGACGTAATCTGTAGTCAGTCCAATACAATGACAAATAGAAATCCAGTGTGAAGGCCTAAATAATTAATTATAATTCGTTACCACTTATTNTTAACAGTATCATTGAATAGATAAGTTAGTATATTATAAATTTCATTAATGGCAGTTTTTAGGATTTTAGCTGGTATGTTATCTGGTCCAGTTGCTTTGTTAGGTTTTAAGGTAGCAATTTCATCTTTTATCACAGTAGTATTGACAGATTTAAAGCTAAAGCCATCAGTTTCTTGACAGTGTTGTTTGATTTTCAAGATGCTAGGGTGATCTTTATAGTACTCTATGATTTGGGTAATATTTGAATTTGGAGGAAGTATTTCCTTGGCCTCATTTGAGATGTACTTTGAAATATTAAGGGTTTCAGTAATGTCAGTGAAATAGTCATTCATGATCTTTGCAACATCTTTGCTATCTTTTATCAATGTATCTTCCTCAACAAGAATTATTTTATTATGGGTATTACATTTGCTGGTGAAAGCTGGTTTTATTACTTTCCAAAAATTTTTGCAGTCAGATACAATCTTGATATCTAAGTTTCTAAAGTAATTCTTTTTAGTTTTTCTTAAAAGTTTAACACCTCTATTCCTGAGAACTTTGTATGTTTGCCAGTTTTCTTGTGTGCGACACTTGTAGTATTTGTTTTTTGCCACAGATCTCTCCATATTACTTTTTCTTAATTCTTTGGTCATGAAAGGTGCATTATTAGCTCTGACTGCTTTCTTTTTTAGAGGGGCATGAGCATCAAGTACACTAGCAAAAGTGTCAGAGAAAGAGTTATAGTTTGGATTATCTATCTGTTGAATTTCATATCTTAGGTCATTATTAAATTGATCTGCATTGAACTTCTTGAAGTTTCTGTATGTGACTATTTGGGGTTCCCCTTTAATGAACTCAGTTTTTAATATTGTTGAAGTAAGTTTATGATAATCTGACAGTCCTGTTTCAACTGTTGTGGAATGGATGAAGTTGTGTTTTTTATTTGTAAGGATTAAATCAATACATTTAGGTGGGTTGCTTTTGAAGCATGTTGGATCTCTGATTAAGCTGTAGAGGTCATAAGCTTGAAGGAAATTTTCCAATTTATCATTAGTAATTTCAAGATTAAAATCCCCCATGATAACAAAGTTGTCATATTTGTTTGAGTAAATGTCAATGAGCTTACTTAATTCTTCTAAGAAGTAACGGTCATCCTGGTTTGGTGGGTGGTATATTCCTATTATAAGCCATTTTTGCTTTCTTAGGTTTATTTCTGCACAAATAACTTCTATATCATCAGGTAAGTGATGGTTTGCTAGTTCATGTGCAGGGATCTCTTCATTCACAAAAAGAAGAAGACCACCACCATTAGCTGTTCTATCATGTCTAAATGGTTTGGCATAGCCACTTTTTGTGAACTGGCTGTCTGGAAATGAGCTATCTATTTTTGTTTCTGATATCAGAAATACATCTTGTTTCCCTCCTACAATGTCCATTATCGAGTCAAATTTGTTCCTTATTGAATTTATATTTAAATACCCTATATGATGCTTTTTTGGATTATCAACTTTCAATTTGTGAAGTATTTCATTTGCAGATTCTGAATTTCTAATTTCATCCTCAAGGTGATGATTATTATATGATGTATTGTACTGAGGGGTTTCCTATCTCGATGTTTCTACACTAATGTCAACCTGTCATTTCTTATGGAAGTGCTCAATGAAATTTCTGGCAAGCTATTAGAGTAAGTAGTGAATTAGAGTAAGAAAACAATGTAGCAAATTGTCTACCGTCAGACCCAAGCAAAAATGTTTAGGAGAACTTCGAATGCTAAATACTCTATTTGCAACTAGTTCTGGAAATCTATATAACTTCTCAAAATACATTTCTTTATTTTTCCTGTCAATTTTTTTAAAGCTGTAAATAGTTGACTTTGTCACCACCTTTGATAACAAAAAAAGATATTCTCACATTTGACATAATCTGATAATTACCTCCACAATTTCTTCAATTTCTTTCACTTTGATTATCGTTATGAAAGCAGACATATAAACTGGATCTCCTGAGAAAAATATGAGTCAATAGAAAATAGCACCTGCAATGATTTGCAGAAATAGTCTAAGTATCGGTAGCCATATTGTCTTGGCGTCTATTATGGACTGGACAAAGGCGAGGATGGTTATGTTGTGATTGAAAAATGAAAGAATGAACACATTTTGAAACCAGTTTTTAGTGAGTAGTCATAGCATAAGTTGACAAAGCAGTATCTCAAAATAATAGCTTTGCGTTACAACTAAATGATATTATTAACGTCATTTTGTTTACATTTGGTTTCAGTAAGCAAGTTGCGATCTAGCTGACCTCATGACGTTTGTTTGGGTCGCCGGGTATGTTGATCCTGTTCTATCTCTCGGATATCTATATCATCCTAAAGACTTCTGTATGCCGTTTTCTTCTGAAAGAATCTTAGGATGAGTTGCTAATAGGGGTGGTTTCGTCGGCGTCGGTAATGGGCCCCTTGCGGGCGCTTCGACCAGACGATATACTAAAACAAAATCTCTCGGAGATTAATCAGAATATGGATATGGATATGAAATCAGAATTTTTGCTGTGAAAAAATGTTCAATCTGGGGAAATCTTCACCAGCTGAAAATTTTATTAAGGTAAGTAACAAGAGAAATATTTTTGGCAAAATTGTTCTACTTACCAGTCTCGTTTGGTCTTAATTTTGGATTGTAATTCTTCAATAAGTTTTCTTCAATCAGTTCATGCTCTAAATCCATTTTTCTTGCTATCCTAAAAAACAAACATCTCTGCATATATTTCTTAGGTTCTCGAGCCAAACAACAAAGTTTATTTCAAAACTGTTTGATAAAGGCACATTTTAGTTTTACAAAATCTTCCAACAATCTAAATGCAGAGGATATTACTTTCATCAAACAATAACTACTTGTACCGGGTGGCTCAAACATTACTCTGTTTGGAAGGCTACTGTGGAGACGGTATTTGTTATTTTGTCTCTTCTCTTTAAAAAATCTCATGCTATAAACAAACCACTTGAGAGTTTGTAAATTTCTGTTAACTCACTGAAAAGTTTACAACTACTGGTAGAATTTTTATCGATAAAAATTAGACAGAGCATATTACTTTGAGTCGTCGTAAAAGCATATATAATAGAGCATTCTAATTTTTCGATTTTTCGATTGTTTGATATATAGAAATCTAGTATCGCCTTTCAGAAGTTCTTTAGCTCAATTTTGGTTAGAATGTAAAACCAACAACGTTTTTACAGTAACACACAAAACAGTATAACTATTATGCGTCACCAGGTAGCAGAAATAAAATTTGGATGTTTTTCTCATAATTCCACAAGCAACAACGGTATTTGATTTCTTCAGACACCAGCAGAAATGAAATCAATTGAATTTCAAATTTTAGAATGCACTTACTTTATTGCATCGGCATCCAGAGAATTTTGACATGCAACACATAGCACGTTACATGCTACCAGCAGAGCTACAAAGAGGAGGCTCGTTTTAGTTTGATATTATTACTCTGTAGAACAACATACAAGTAATCAATGTATATTATAAAAGGTTTTCTTCTTGCTAAGGTTCAGACACAGTACTACCAGGAAGTAAGAAAAAGATATCGGCTTTTGGCCAACTGTACACTTAATAATAATCCAATTTCATCGTACTGTATGGCATTGTATAGGGAAAAGGCTAACTTAGATGTTGTAATTTTACTTTCCTACATTAGCTCATTTCGTTCTAGAGTTATGAACAATTTGTTATGGAGCTGTTTTTTTAACATGATGGATGTAGGAAAAGACATGTTGATCAAATCTTCTCTAATGTTCAGCTTATGAATAGTGACAACAAAGTATAAACAGCCTCTAGAGTGGAAGCAAATGATACAGATGTGTCCCTCGCATTTACATGGCCTAACGGGTGTCCCAAATAAAAGGTAACAAACTTGATTATGGATAGCGATGCCAATTTTTCTCCAATCACTTTGCAACAAGCTAATCCTGAAAAGCTAATTTGAACACAGGTACATTGTTTATTGATATTAATGCTTGCAAAATTGAAATATTATTCTATAAAGTTCAAACTTGACTCCACCTCCTAACCAGAGCTTTAGCGTTTTGGCCTAACCAAATTCCTGAAGCACAGCGATATTAAGGATCAAAATTAAAGAAAAATTGAGAAATGCAAAATTGGTTAGCTCTAGCAAATACCATATAATACGATCTTATTTCTATTCAAATTGTATCAAGGCTATTATTGATTTATTCATTGTGCTTCAAGAATTTGCTTAAGCCAAAGCGGCAAAGCCTTTTTATGGCGATATTACTCGCCTTTAAAACAACTATGACATTGTTTTCAAAAGAAGCAGTAGAATAAACAATAAACATCCCAAATAATTGTCTATGTTTTCACTTAAAAATATACCGAAATTTCACTAGGAAGTTTCTTTAGGAAATTTAAAGAAAACGGACATTTCCATTTCCCTCTTGGGAAATTATGGGGAAATAGTCCGTTTCCCCAAAATTTCCCTTTGAAAAACAATAGTGAACTTTCATGATTTTTTGCAATCAAGCCTTCTAAAAATTAGGAGATGCATGAAAATCAACAATTTCCATGCAGTTGGTTGTTAAATGTGTGAAGTTTATTTTGAGTCATCCGGTGAAAAAAACCTTGTCAGTCAGAAAATGTTTAGACGTTCGAAAACCTAGAGACCATTTAGCAGATTCCAATAAACTGATAAAATCTGCGTAGCTAACATGTCAACATAAATACAAAAATTTATTTGTTTAACATCGGTTGTATCGTTCTTAAGTTTCAAGAAATTATATTAAAATTCTTCATCCCAAAGTCCATCAAAACAGGCCTAAATGCTTGATCAAATTTGCTACTAATCCAGCCTCATAATAATAGAAAATATATAATAAAAAAATTCTGAATGACAGTCTCAAGTGCACTTGCTGCTCTTATTGTATAAAATTATGCAGCAACCTCTTTGTGTGCCCAGTAAAATGCTTAAGCAATGCGATGGGCAGATAGAGTTTGATTATGATAGTTGTGAGGCTAAATTTGATCAAGGATTTTGGGTCTGTTTTCAAGGGAATGGAGAAGACACATTATAATAAAATCGCTTGTAATTTGAGAAGGATGAGACTGATTTTGACAAACTAAGTTTTTATATCCAACTTGATATGTTAGCTACACAAAGAATGTCAGTTTATAGGAATGTAACGAATAGTCTGAAAGCTACAGGCCTTCAACAATCTAAAAGTTTTTCTGACCCACCCAGTGTGATGACGATGACTCACCTAGTTTTAAGATAGATAAATCTTCCATTTGTACAATGTCCAGGACTTCTTGATAAAACTTGAACCGCTTGGCTTTACTTTTTACAACTCCTTGCAACACTCAAAATGATATCAATTAAATTGAATTGATTGATGATTGTATGTCAAAGCTAATCCATATTTGAATTATTAAGAGCATGCTAACATTAAGATTAAATTCATTGAATATATCCGAAACAAAATTTTGAATTGCTATGCTGTCAATGTTCAAACATTATATTCTAACTTGAAATCAAACATGATGAGAACAATAAATAATTAAACTCGATTCAGTCAAATTGAAGACAATTGATTGGCATTGCTTCAAAGCATAAAACCAAAGGAGAATTCTTGAAAATCAAAATCACAGAAACAACTTGTGGTCTGACAGAGAGCTGTATTTCAGATTCCATTGGTATCTCGATAACATATAAACTGCAGCAGGTATTTTTGTATTATCTTTTTTTTCAAAAGCAGTATCAATATGGTGGTGTTTAGTCATGTTTTGAATGTACAATTGACACTCACCCGCTATTCAATCTAAATGGTAGAAGTGTCAGGAAGTCATTGACCGATTTTCGCAGTAATGATATTGATAGGAGAACTCATTGCCAGTATTTTCCGCCAAATCCTTCAGAATTTGTGCATATATACTTAACGACAAGTGCCCTTTGCTTCGCTATGCAACTACAACTACAACTACAACTACAACTACAACTACAACTACAACAACAACAACCAGACACCACCGCTCAACAAGGACTCATGCACAAACCGTTGAAAAAACCAGGACAACGCATTTTGTGCTTTAGGAAAAAGGGGCGGCGCCAGCTCTGAAAAAGTGGGGTGGACAAGGGACAGAATTGATTGCCAGAAGGTCTACCTAATGTTTCTTTCGTCATTTTTGCTTAAGAATGAATACCGACCTGAGAAAAGTTGGGTGGAAATGTCCACCCCAGTCCACCCCATGGCGCCGCCCTTGTTCTGAAAGCATTGCTAAGAATGCAAATCAAAACGTTTCTAGGCACAAATTGGGAAACAAACAATAACGTCGTATGATCATCAGGCAAAAACTAACTGGAAATCTTTCAATTTTAAATTAGATTTATCATTTATGGCATGAATGATGTCTTTTCCTCCATTTTGTTTAAACATGAAAGCAAAAATTCACTCGAAAGCAAAACATTTTTCCTCAACGGCTCTGAAACTCTTCCATAAAATACTGGAAAAGGTTTATAGCTGTTATCTCGTCAGATAAATACAATTCACTTAAATCTGGGGTGAAAATAACGAATCAGGTTATGAGTCAGGTTATGAATATAGGGTTTCTCAAGAGAAAGTAGATGCAATTAATGTTAAGAATGACGAACATTTAACCTTTAAGATTGTACTTGGAAAATCTGTTAATATAAAGTATAGAAGTAGGAGTGATTTGGACGTTCTCTTCAAAAATATTTTGTACCCTTTTTCACCAGATCACAAATTTGATTCACCTTTTCGCCAGATCACTCTGTTTCAGCATTTCAAAAACAAGCTCTTTTCTAAAAAAGGTAGTATTACAAGGAGCAATTTTTCTTTGCAACTTGTCTCGCAATAGCGATTGAGGAAATTGCAAGGAGTTCTGATTGGGGTGTTACTCGCTGCAATGATTTCTGCGACTGGCAATGATTCAGGCCGCGCAACTGTCATGAAGACAAGGGATAATTAACTTTATCAACTGCGCGTACGTAAAATTCAGGATTGCAATGCAAGTTGCAGAAACAGGTGCTACATGGTCCAATGACCCCACAAATACTTGCAATCTTAGCAGAAAGTAGAAAATAAGTTCTAATTCTGGCAATCGTTGCGAGAGCACTAAAAAACTGCGTTGCAAGTCGCAGAGATGACATGTTACACGGGGCCATCGGTCAGCAACTTGTTTCGTAACAGCGTTGCGACACAAGTTGCTAAAAAAATTGAACCGCGTAACACTAGCTTAATCGTTAATCTCCTCATTGGCTCTGGCAGTTATATCTCAAATTAGTATGATTGACTAGATTTAACAATCAACAAGTGCTAATTGAACCGTGCGTTATATAATTTTGTGTAAAGTCTGCAGTTTACAAATTTATTCAATCTAACTTAATACAAATACGATGCAAGGCAAAACAAATGACTCATAGTTTGCTAAATACGCCGTGTACGTGTACTAGATGAGCAGTAGCTTCTGCACTCAATCGTCAGCTAAGTTTTTTTCTTCTTTTTTTTAATATACAGAATCTAAAAATTTACAATTTAACAGACATATTTACGACAAACGATACCATAGGGAGCGTGATATACATGTCAACCAAGTGACCTTTACAATTAACAAAATACAAAGATACTAAAGGCTATACCATAGTTTCTGTTGGTTTCTGTTTAGGGTGAACCGTTTAGGTCAGCAAAGTTTGGCAGCTTGAAATTTGACTTTAATTTGTATCAAGGGCAAAATCAATTTAGAGGTTACTGTTATTAAATTTTTTCGAGGAAGATGTCATGAAATAATATCAGGTGGATCAGAAAAATTTGTAGACGTTGGAAAGCCTGTAGCTTTCAAACTATTCATTAGATTCCCATAAAGCTGATATTACTCGTGTACCTTACATTTCAACTTAGGGACAATGCAATATTTATTATATCACATGGCCGGTGGAGAAGAAATATTCTTGCAAAAGAAGCTGCTCACCCCGTATAAAATTATTGCAAAAAAACAACTGCCCAGTCACCTTGTCCTTAAGAAATTGTATCTGCCCCGTATTTTTGAGCGTTAGATATTTTACAGTCCTGATAGCTAATGGCCATAACAAAATCTATTTTTGTTCTTACAACTCTTTGTCACCATAAAATTGACTTTGAACCGTTCTTGCCAACAATTGACATAGAGATTTCACATCGTTTCATACATTAAGCACTTCTCATCTTGCACGATTTACATCTTTGTCCTCAAAATGAAAAATCCTCTGTTTCAAACTTCTTCTTGAGCTCATAAACAAATTGATGCGCTGTACATATTTGCCCAATAAAAAAGCGTTGACCCCGTTCTGTTTCAGCTCAAGAAAGTAGTTGCCCCGTAACGTTTTGCACCGACCATGTTATAAAATAAATCTTGCACTGTCCCTTAGAGGTCCTTTACATGAGAAATCTCAGCCCGTGCTGAGTTCAACACAGGTTGAGTTTAGACAGCATTGCTTATTTTTCTTTGCGTTTACATGATGTCTCAACATGGGCTGTGATACGTCACATGATATGAATTCGGTTGCAAACAATAGAACCATGAATGCGAGCCTCATTCAACAAGTTGAATCATTCCAGAAATAGATTCAATATCCTTTGTTCACATTCTAATATTTGATTTCAACATGCCCCGAGCTGAAATTATTTGCGTTTACATGGATATAAGCTCTAATCTCAACCCGTGCTGAAATTTCAGCACGGGTTGAGTGGGCGAGTTGAGTTCAGCCCGTGTTGAGTTTCAAATCGCCCTCCTTCATGTAAACGCGATGAAGGCTTAGACCGTCAACCGAGTTGAAACTCAGCACGTGTTGAACTCAGCAGGGGCTGAAATTTCTCATGTAAAGGGCCTCTTAGATATGAAAATTTGGTTGGTCAAAATCGGCTCTATCTTTCTTAACTTACAAGTGATTTTATAAAATTTTCTTCCCAAAACCTTCAAAACGGATCTAAAATCCTTGATCATATTTGCTAACAATAATCTAGCCTCATGATGATAGATCAAAGAAATGCTGAATGGCAGTTCCTATTGTATAAAATTATGCAGCAGCCTCCAGTAAGATGTTTGAGCAATAAGAGAGACAGACGAAGCTTGATTTTGATAGCTGTGGAGCTATATTGTTAGCAAATCTGAACAAGAATTGCTGGCCTGTTTTAAAGAATTTTTAGATGAAACATTGATATAGAAAATTGCTTGTAACTTGATAATGATAATAATACGATCGATTTTGACAAATTAACTACAAGCAAAAACGTTCAGTTTATGGCAATCTAATTCAAACCTCTTGGTATACATTTTTCTGATTCACTGAGTATCTGTTAAAACATCTTATTTCTTAACCAAAAAGCTGTACTTTGTGATTTTGATAGCACGAGTAGCGAAGGCAACGATGGTGCGATACTCAAATTGGATTTAAAAATCATCCCTTGCAAGTTTTATGTATGCTCCCTTGACACAAAAATACTAAAATTAATTTCAAGATCATTATGAAAGTCAAATGAAAGTTTTCAAAAAGTTACAGCTGCTTGGGTCATACGTTATAATTTGATAATTGCGTCTTTACAAATACTACTTCCGAGGGGAGGTGCACTAAGTATGTTTTAGGTACTGGGACGTGCCATCGGGAAGGGTATCATTTTCACGATTTTGGTATAAAGAACGATATCCATTTTTGTGATTTTGGTATAAAGAAGAAATAAATAGGCCATTTTTTGAAAAATTGGTACCGTATAAAGTCGGGTCTATACATTTTTTGAGAAATTGGTTTGGTATGAGGTCGGGAATACATTTTTCGAAAAATTGGTATATGGAACGAATATGTTTTTGAAGCTTTAGTGGCACGTCCCCAACCAAAATCTGGTCGAGTGCCCCCCCCTGGTACTAGATGTGTTACTTGCTTCTGCATCAAATGATGAATTAGTTACTTAAATTTCTGCATATCTGCAGTATGATTTCTCAAAACATAATGCAATGTTTGAATCAGCTGGTATAGTAGATCCAATACCCCAAATTGAAGATTGCAAACATTGATGGGAAGACAATTTTGCAGATGTTGTCAATTCTTTTTGCATTATAACAATGCACGGGCTTAGAAATCGCACGATGACTTCTTGCTTCCATAGCAAAATCGGTCTCACCTTTCTTCTTGTCACTCGTGTTTTCTTTTGTGACATCATAGCCATTTGTCTCATCCCAGAGGGATACTGCTTTGTGTCGTGATGCGCTGGTAGCTCTTCTCGCTTTTCTTCTCTGTGTTTCAGCAGGTCTCCCGTTTTTTTCTGCAATTGTAGCCACATAAACTGTTTCTGCAAGCCCACAGAAAACTAGCACAAAACAGGCAATCAGGTAATAATCAATGCCTTTGGCGTAACTCACTTTTGGTAGTGATGCATTGATAAACTGCATCAAGAAGACGATTGCCAACATTGAAGTGATGCCAAGAGAGATGCGATCACCTAAAAGAATAAAACAAGCAAAATTTCCTCGATACTTTAAGTTAAGATTTTTACATGAATTGCCTTACATTCATCTTAAGTGGAGCTTCTACTTGTTAAGATAGAAATGTTCAACAAAACTGGGTGATCATACGATTAGCAGTAGCAGGCAAAGTGATTTCTCTGAAATTCTCAATTATCAAAGGGAATTCTCAAAGGGAATCCACAAATCAAAACTAACAAAGCAGCAAGATTCCACGATACCAGTATTGCTAACTGTCTCGCTGTGAACGCGAAAAGGGGTTGTACGGAAAAGACTTGACTATGAATCAAAAGAAGGAGGAAACATCTAAACATCTGCCTCAAGCATTTTATATATCTAATCAAAAATCTGAGCATTTAGTGTTGATTTTCACCAAAATGTACGAGAACTGTAACTGAAAGTGAAGGTGAAGTTGCGTTTTTTAAGCGCTTAGCCTGCGTGCATCCCCTACTGTTCCGTTGGGCTGAAATTTTTCGTTGAATTGAATTCATTTTCTGACGCCAGTAGGGTCTGCGAACCAGCGAATGAAAGCGTGTTCTCAGTCACGTGCAGGTTCCGCGAAACCACGGAACCTTTTTGATTGGTCAATGACGAATCTATTGTTGCGGCTATTTGAGTTGAATCAAATCAACTTGATAGATGGTAAAAGGTCAAACCATGTCAAACGGGTCAAAGGCAGTGGTAACAAAGCGTTCTTAATCTGTCTCTTGTTTTGTGGAATTTGTGTGTGTCTGATTTCAGTTGTTGTGACAAAACAACTTTCATAGGTGATTGAAATTTTAATTCCAAATGAACAATGATAACAGTGGTAGCTGAAGGATTTTTGAGAGGGGCATTGATCTTTTATGTCAACAGAACTGACTACTGACTGCACTTGCACTGCAAGAACGAGCGGGTTTCAAGACAGGCATCCACCGGCCTCCACCTACCTTGTAATGCCAACAGAACTAGAAAGGCCTGTTATTAATTGCTGTTCCGTAATTTGCTTCTGCTTGATTCCAATACTCAAAACGCCGCACTCACTAACTGTTGTTATTTCTAGTCTTAGGAAGTACTTCGTGGGGTTCGTACTTCAGTACAAATTCTAAAAATGGCTTCGTCGGTGAACCCTGTGTGTGAGCTATGTTTAGGATGCTGAAAAGTTTGCCGAAGCATTGAAAATGGCTTGCTGTTTCATGAAAATGGCCGACATGCAGCCGCCATGCTAAAGTTTCATGACGTTGTGCAAAGCGCGGGATTGCTGCGGGTAGAAAATATGCTGATGTCAGGGAACACGCTTTCATTCGCTGGTTCGCAGACCCTACTGGCGTCAGAAAATGAATTCAATTCAACGAAAAATTTCAGCCCAACGGAACAGTAGGGGATGCACGCAGGCTACAAGCGCTGGGATCGCAGAAGTAGAGAAGACCTAATCAAGCCCGCAACCCTTGTCATAACGCTCAAATGGTTGGGCTCTACTTGGGATCGAACCCTTTCCGCCTGACTGTTCTGGCAACAAAGTCAGAGGATTACACCACTGCGCCACAACACCTTCTGTTTCATTATGAGTCCCTGTCGAGCAAGGTTTACCACAGGGATACAAACAACTGCAAAAACCGAGCTGCTAGAATTCTCACCAACATCAGCTATGATGAATCCGCCACAAACTTGATCAAGAAACTAAATTGGCCTACAGTTCTTGATATGATAAAAAGTGAGACAGATACTATTACGTATAAAGCATTATCAGGTCTCGCGCCCGGTTATCTTTCAAGCTTATTTTAGAAAAATTCTGCGCGTGATATAATTATGAATTTGCGCAATGCCACTGCCGATGTCCTTGTTCCAAGGATGAACATTTGCAGTGGACAGAAAGCTATTTCTTTCCGGGGTGCAAAGACTTGGAATAAATTGCCTTTGGATGTCAAACTAGCACCCTCCCTTAGCATTTTTAAAAGTAGGCTGAAGAGCACTTTGCCTTTCTCAGCCCTAACTCTACTTACTTTGGGATTTTTGATATTGTAAACACAATCTTATTTTTTATCAATTTTTCTTTTTTAGTTATTATTGTAAAGTTTGACAAGGCCCCTGTAAAGCAGTCCTCTCGTCTGATGGGGCCACCGTGTAGAAATAGTGAAAAATGAAAAAAAAATGAAACAAACGATTTTATCCGGCTAAGGAGAGTCGCGTATTCCAATATTAGGCAGTTTTTCTCTCTATTAAGAAGTGCCTTGCTATTATTAAAATTGATGAATGATAAGGTTGAGTATTATGCAGAGGCAGTTGCGCAGATAATTACAATACAAATATAAAAACCTGCTTCTTCCCCATTCAACCAAAACGAAAGCCAAGATGACATAACGACGAGGCTACAGGGGATGTAAACTTGCAGAATGTAATATCCCAGTTGACGCTTGTATGTCATGAAGAGTTTCAACAGACTAACTCCTACGCCTAAAATAAATTTGGACAAAGTTTATACCTGAAGATTTTGCAAGGAAGTCAGCCTATAACTAACCTACAATGTTCATCCCTGGTATTCTTGATGTTGCATGAGCTGTTTCTAGCAAAAATATAATAGCAGAATGATGCAGTGGTTGCGTTAGTAAAGGAATTTTTATATAAATTTTCTGAAATTGACTTGCCGACTTGAACGATTGTGGATCATCAGCCAGTTTTAGGTCCTAAAATCTCTGTCATAACACTCTGAGGCTACACAAAATTTTCTTGGAAGCTGTTTCTGAAAAACTCAGCAGCAGGGGCGACCCAAACCCTAAAAAATGGAGTGGAGCTAGGATGTGATTGAGTTCTGAGACATTTACCGTGTTTCCTCTAATAAACGCCTAGCCTCAAATAAACGCCTGCGTCTAGTAAACGCCTCTCTCTCATAAAAGCCTCCCCTTTTTACACAAGAATGGCAATAAAAGCCTCCCTCTAATAAATTCCTCTCTCTAATAAACGCCGCACACATCCGAGCGGCGCTTTACTAGAAAAATTACAGAAAGTTTCAATTTGCTCTCAATCGCCCTACCGAAATTCTGAAAATGTAGACATTACATCAATTAAAATAGCTTCATGGAATAAACATTTAAAAGTTTCAGATTTAACTCCATATCCTTTCATGCAAAATTACCAAGTCTTTCTTGTAAATATTTCCCCTGATGAAACATCTCAGTACAATTTGTCGATTGTTTAATAAACGCATCCCTCTAATAAACGCCGCAATAATGCCTTCCAAATTAGAAAAACGCCGGGGGCGTTTATTAGAGGAGTCTATTCCCTGGCGATGCCCCTGCGCAGAAGTATACATCCTCAAAGAGACCATGAAAACTTAGCAATTTCTGGAAACCAGGTCAAATATTGATGAATAAATGCAAAAGCATAAAAAACAACAAAATTTCATAATTTATAAGATTACGAAAACATCTCCAAGATGCATTGACTCAGTTTCTTGGAATTCCATTGACTATTGATGGTATTTTTTTGACAACATTTAAAAAATTGACAAGTGTTTGTGAACTTAAAAGGACACTTAGTGCTTTATATAACGGGTAGACTATTCATTTCAGATCTAAGAAACTTTGCACCTATCGAGCAAATTGTCAACAGATATCTCAAAATGATTTTAACATGAATGCACATTTTTGCATAACGCAGTTTTAAATGTGGTACAGATTGCATAAAGATTTTGAGCGGCTGCTCGTTCTTAGATTAGTTTATCAACTGAAAGATTCCTTCTCTTTACTCGGCTCGATTGATTTCGAGTCACTCGACAAGGAGTACATGCTCAAAACGTCGTGTTATTTACATCTACGCTAATTTATGGTACTTTAATCGGCCAGTCTGCACTTTAGCGGCCAAGCTTTCAATGTCGGCAATTTATGTGTCACGAGGTAAGGGTTAGGGTCAGGGTTAGGTTTTGGAAAAGGGGGTTTTAGGGTAAGTTAGGGTTAGTTAGGGTTAGTAAGGGTTAGTTAGGTTAAGTTAGGGTTAGTTAGGGTAAGTTAGGGTTAGTTAGGGTAACGTAGGGTTTAGTTAGGGTTAGTAAGGTATTTGATCAAATACGTTCCCTAGAGATATGACATAAAGCTGGTACGCTAAAGTGCAGTCGCCCCCCTTTAATCATTTATTCATCATGTTTTCGTGAGTTTCGTATTTCAATAGGGCTTTTTGAAATGGTGATCAAATATTACACTGTCATTAAGAATGAACAATTTCAAGGCTAAATACCTGGTCCTTCCGTTGCAGTTTCGGTTCTCATACTTGAGATAACATATTGCGCCAAAATTTTCTCTTCCATTATGACAGCTTGTGGTTCCCTCCAGTTTAATATCAAGTGATTTTGCATGTATGCAACTATTTTGAAGAAAAATGAACAGCCTTTGGTCCTAAATCTGCAAATTATTGGGAGTCACAAGAAAGAGAATGACTATTTTTCTGTTCATTTAAACTACTTGTTGAGTCAGAAAATGTTAGCAACGTTTAAAAGCCTGCAGATTTCAAACTATTTATTAGATTCCAATACACTGATAATATTTCTGTGGCCAACATGTCAACCTAGATAAGAAAATATAAATTCTCAAAATCGATGGAATAGTTCTTAAGTTACAAGTGATTTCATAAAAGAATGTTTCATCTCAAAATCCTTCAAAACAGGTCTAGAAACCTAAATCAAATTTGCTACCGGGTGTCCCAAAAAAGTACTCACGTTTGTTTGAATGTAGCGCCATATTTAAAAGCGACAGGAATTCGTGGTATCGACTGTCACAGTTCACTAAGGCTAACTTAGCTGTCAATAGTTTGATTTTCACCGTAGGTTGAAAATTCTTGGAGTTATGAGTTCCGAACGCAAAGTCAAGACTAAAACTATCGGTCTAAATGTTATGAAGGAGTCAAGCACAGGTCGTCCAAAGTTTCAAAAGGTTTCAATGGCAACGCATTATTTGAATATCATTTGCTTTCAAAAGAATTATATAGTTATAGTGCGTTGCTATTGAAACCTTTTATAAAACTTTGGACGACCTGTGCTTGACTCCTTCATAACATTTGGGCCTACTGTTTTAGTCTTGACGATGGTCTTCGCGTTTCGGAACTCATAACTCCAAGAATTTTCAACCTACGGTGAAAATCAAACTATTGACATCTAAGTTAGCCATTGTGAACTGTGACAGTCGATACCACAAATTTCTATCGCTTTTCATTATTGCGCTACGTTCAAACAACCCGGTAGTAATGATGATAGTAGAAAATAGATGAAACAAGCGATGCGGCAAATGAAAATATGCAGAAGATGTTTGAGCAATAAGATAGACCGATAAAGCTATTTCGATAGATGTGGGGGTAAATTGCTAGTAAATATGATCAATGATTTTAGGCCTGTGTTGCAGGATTTTACAAGATTGCAGCAAGACTAAAGACCTCTGATAGAGAAATAAAGAGGACATGTAAAACTTACAGCTTTGCAATTCCAATTCACATTCATGGGAGTCCAATGGAAATGCATGTAGATTTAGCTTGCAAGTTACTTTTGCTGTGACCCTTTAAAAGCAAAGTGATACCTCGGATAAACTGAATATTTCTAAAGACTGAATTACAAATTTTATTAAACTAAGGGCATCATATTCTATTAGCTACTTACCTGATTACGTGTATAGATTATGTATCTAAAATAGCCTTGAATTCAATCAATTTGTCAATAAGTGATATGTTCTCTTGGGAGTAGCCTTGACACAGAAAAGAACATAGAACATAATTTAGTAAAATTTCCTCAAATAAAAACTCGCACTTTTGGCCTCAACTCTTTAACCTTTAGAGGCAGCATCCTTTGGGGTGCTCTAAGTGACGATATCAAAAAATGTAAAAATGTGGCAGCGTTCAAAAAGAAAATCAAAACATGGAAGGGGGCAAACTGCAGCTGTAAATTATGTTGTTAATAGGACATTATATTATACTTTATATTATGTAATTAGTTTTAGTTTGTAGTTGGTTTGAATTAGTTATTGTGTATATATATATATGCTTATAACTATTTGTTAATAACCAACTTTAAAGAATGTTAAATGAGGAAAAATGAAATGTATCACATGGCCTGAATGTTGGGAATTTCAGTCTAAAAATCACCCACACCAAAAAGTCTTAAATTCTTATNGGCATCATATTCTATTAGCTACTTACCTGATTACGTGTATAGATTATGTATCTAAAATAGCCTTTAATTCAATCAATATGTCAATAAGTGATATGTTCTCTTGGGAGTAGCCTTGACACAGAAAAGAACATAGAACATAATTTAGTAAAATTTCCTCAAATAAAAACTCGCACTTTTGGCCTCAACTCTTTAACCTTTAGAGGCAGCATCCTTTGGGGTGCTCTAAGTGACGATATCAAAAAATGTAAAAATGTGGCAGCGTTCAAAAAGAAAATCAAAACATGGAAGGGGGCAAACTGCAGCTGTAAATTATGTTGTTAATAGGACATTACATTATACTTTATATTATGTAATTAATTTTAGTTTGTAGTTAGTTTGAATTAGTTATTATGTATATATATATGCTTATAACTATCTGTAAATAACCAACTTTAAAGAATGTTAAATAAAAAAAGCAGGAAATGGTATAGATTAGGATCTTCCGGAGGCAATCAAGATTGCAAATGCTTTTTTTACGTCTGTTTCAATGTTCTGACTTCAGGAGATTCTGAATTAACCCTATTCTACCCGGGCTCTTTGGGTCAGACCACAGCCGGGGGGGGCAAAATATTCCCCCTAGTTATCTCTGAAACCATAATTACTATCCCATTTTAACTTTGTACATTAGTAATTACATCTATTAGAAGTCTAATTATAGAATCTGAAGCTAATTGGTCACGTGGTTTGTTGCCAGGCAACCAAACGATAGGACTATGTCACATATAAGCTTCAGTACTGGAAAAACAAAAATTGTTGATTAATTCGGATTTTAAGGAATAAAACATCAATAAACTACTTAAAAGTAAAGAAAATATGATTGTCTATCGATTGATATCAAAATTTTGAAATTTTGTCTTTTGTTGTTGGAAATATGACGTTATCAACATGAATGACGTCATATAATTTATATTTTGCTGACGTAAGCGAATATAAATAAAGTATATATCAAATGAAAGTATTTTGAATGGGGAATCGTTTGGTAGCAGTCACGACTTAATCAAAGCTAAAACAAAGAATCTATGACTGTTTTTGTGATTTTCTTTGTTACCACTCTCCAAATATGGGCATCTCCTGGTCACGTCACTTAAATTATGACAATGAAAACTTTTTAATTTAATTTCCAATTAAATAAGAGGAAACGTCAGAGCATCTTGGATCTTTATTCTCTTTAATTTTTGTTTTATTGTAGAAAGTTTGGTTGGGGGGATTTTTTGCCCCCCCCCCCCCGCCCGGGTAGAATAGGGTTAAAAGCAAAATTTCGAAGTATAATGTTTAGATCCATCCCTAGGGTCTGTTCATATGGAGGCGAGCCTTACCGGGCTGGCTCGGTAGGCGAGACACTTTTTATCTTGTGTTCATATGGAGAAATTCTAGCCCGCTTGCCGAGACAGAAATTGGACACGTGTCAAAATTTGACACGTGCCCATTGTCTATCCATTGTCTAAAATAAGAGTGCATGAGCAGTAAAGACCTTTTCGTCTCGGTAGCCGGGATGGAGTGTTCATATGGGAGAATTTTCATCCCGCCTACCGAGATCTCACCAGTGCTCCAGTGAGATCTCGCTTAGCGGGCCAGCCCGCCTGCTCATATGAACAGACGACAAATTTTGTATTAGAATTAGGGATAAGATGAGATATCGGCAAAGAGCTCCAGCCCAGTAAGCGGGCTGGCTCGCCTCCATATGAACAGGCCCTAACACATATTCATGCTTTCTTGTTCAAATGCACAATAAGTGAGTTGGCTATCCAAGTTTCGGGGCACCTTTTTAGCTGCTTGTTTTATTTATGTTCGTGGCTTGAATAATCGGCAGTATAAATCATTTTGTTTGTGACTGCATTTTGCATGATACTTGCACGTCAATCAATAGCAAATTAATTGATTAAAATCTACTCTTGCTGGAAGGACCTACCTCTGACTAAACCGAATAAATCCATCGTTCCGCACAAACAAAGCTTTATTCTCTTTAGTCACTTCATGTTTGGTAGATTCCAATGCATCAGGGAAGTAGATATCAGGCGTCCAGATTTTTGATATTGCTTCGGATTGGTATACGATCTCTTGCGTTGCGTTATGCCTCAGTCGGTAATCGTACCAATAAAGCGACAAGTAGATGTCCAACGTGAATGCCTGTAGAGAAAATATCTTAAGCCTCGATTTCAGAAGCCTTGATGGATTGCGTTTGAGAAGTCATGCATTATGTTAATTCATCAAACAGGAAAACTTTTCCCTTTTTAGTTAAAATGTTTATAATTATTGTACCGGTGAGTCAAACATATTAAAAAGTATGCAAACCTGTAGTTTGCTACCTGTTCTTCAGATTTCTGAGAACTAATTATCATTGTGAGAATACCATGTCAACAACTTAGATATACAAATTTAGTTTGTCGTATCGTTTACAAGAGATTTTAAAATAATGTTTCATCTCGGAATCCTTCAAAGCAGGCCTAAACTTTTGTATCAAAATTCTGCTCCACAGCAATGAAAATTAAACCAAATCAGGCCCAGGCAACCTGTTTTGTAGCTGTAGTCCAGTTATTTTTGAACAGCTGGGGATTTCTTCCAGCTGTTTTCAGTTAGTTTTTAGTATCGTCAGCCTGAATTGGTAACAAATTTGCTCATGGAGTTTAGGCCTGTTTTGAAGAATCTTGAGACAACTAAATGCTATAAAATCACTTGTTACTTGGGAACAATACAGCCGATTTTAATCAACTAAATTTTGTTGACTAAGTGGACATGTTACCGACATGATGCTCAGTTTTAAGAAATCAGACGAATAAGTAGCAAGCTACATGCTTGCAAATGTTTGGACTTTCCTGACTCACCCGGTACAATGAATCAATCATTTATATTCTTGTATTAGCTAGTCAAATGGCTTCAATCATGCTTTGGAGATTAGGCTTGATTTCCCATTTTATCAGCATAGGAGTCAAATCTTAAAAAAAGAGCACAAAATAGTCATCGCACCTTGCTTTTGATTTGATGCTCCAAGGGAAGTTGAGGTACTTTGCTTTAATTCTGTTTGCCCAATTTTTGATATCTTGATTATTTTCAGAACTACAACGTCTTCTATTTTTTTAAACAGCTTTCGGGTTGTGACGTAATCAAATTGCAAAGCTACATTCCTAAACTGCAAAGCTACATTCGTAAACTAAGGTATCCTTGATGATTGTACCGTTTTCCCTCTACAAATTTGGAATTTACAATAATCTTAATAATGCTCCAACTTTTCATGAATTCTTTCATTAAACAGAAAAATGTTGTAATTCTAAAAATGACAATGATATCAATAATTGCACAAATGGTATTACAGCAAAGTACCTGAAGTTCCTTTCAAGCCATTAAATCAAATGAAAGATGCCTTAACGACTTTTGCAACGCATATGCTCATTTTAGCATCATTGTTAATTAATTAGCCGTCCTTCCGTCTTTAGTCCTTACCTCCATTATTTCTTCAATTTTCCTCGCCTTTACTATTCGTATGTGTGCTGTCATATTTACAGGACCACCTATAACAATATATCAATTCAATTTACATGAAAACTATAAGGTAACATACTGTAACTATTCAACAATGGAATTACGAATTGAAAATGAGAATTGTCCTTTGAGCCAATGGAAATGGTAAGTTTTGCAAATTTTTTAGCTGCCTTTTGCTTCAACACAATTTTAAAATTTAGTTATAATTTCAAGAATTCCTTTGAAAAACAAACCCCTCGATAGAAGTTTCTGGGAACCTATCAAATGAAATTATTAAAGAGCCATTGTCACCCACTGCGTTTTGCGGGCACGCTGCAATTTCAGACTGTCAGAAAATCAAATTTGGCCAATTAGAAAATATGGACCCACACTGCAGCAGTTGAGCTGATAGAAAAATTTACCTTTAGCTGACTTTTCCATCAGTTCAACTACTGCAGTCTAGATCAATATTTGCAGGTAGGGGCAAATTCAATTTTCAGACAATCTGAAAAAGCAGTGTGTCCGCAAAGGACCCTGGGAGACAATGGCTCTTTAAGGATTTTTCCCGTCAAAACTTGCCTTTACTAAATTTAACTAGACTTTGATTTTTCCAAAAAATTTGACTATGTGTATCTAGTCGAGATTGCAATAAGATATTAAAGTAAATTGGTCGCTAAATACACACCGAAATTGCAAACTATTACACAAAAACAACGTTTTACCTGTTTCATTAGGTCTTAATCCAGCATCGTAGTTCTTCAGTAATCTATTTTTAATGGCTATATGTCTGGAATCCAGTTCCTTTGCGGTCCTACAAGAAAGGTCGCTTCAGTGAGATTAAGTGCTGCATTTAAGATGCTATTGGGACCTATTTTTGGTGTTAGACTATTGTACTTAAACGCATACGTATAAACGCAAGAGGTGTGGTTTCAAGGCTCTAAGTCAATCGTACGCTTCTTTATTAGCAAGCTCACATTTAGCGAAAATATATTTCAGATCAAAATGTTGTGGAAATTACTCGCGGTACCTGATAGATAAAATAAAACGCAATTGGTTTTGAAAACTGATACTCACTCGAAGAGACATTCGTAGCAATAACAATAACGTTAAACATAGAGTATAAAAAATTCAATTTCTTATCATCGTTTATTCATTTATGCGACATGTCACGTGAATTTATCAATTTGCGCTCGAAAATCAGACTTGGGGTAAATGAAGACATTACAGAACACAACCTCTCACTGGGATTTTGAGACTATCTCGTTTATCGAAATAAATCAATTCTAAAAGCTGGGAAGCTAAAAGTTCAAATCAACGAACGTCGAAAAGGAAGGCTGACTTCAATGCAGTGACGAGTAACTTACAACTGATTGAGTTTGTGGCGCTGTTTACAAAATTATCGTCGCAAAGGCAAGTTTATCGTAGCTTTCTTCGACTAAATTCATGGCTAGCTTTCAAGAGCAACTCATTCGTGCAATTATTTCATTCGTTTGGATCTCACTGACATTTGATATCTAGCCATTCTCTACCCACTATCGCAAGGGAGGATATAAGAGCAATTTTATGCAACTTTTTGCAAATTTCCTATAGAAAAATATAGCTTTTTCCTGAAGATTTGGATAAAGACAAGATTGTGTCGTGTTTTCAACGATGCTGTGGCGTTATGCTGTGTGTATGAATGAAATGAAGATGGTGGAAATTTGAATGCTGGCTTGCCTTTGTCGAAAACTGGATGAAGAAGAGACCATACTTACTCAATAGCTTGAGAATCCAGTGGAATTTGTCCAGAAATTGTTGCAGTAAAGATGATAAAGAAGGCAGACGCTAAAAGATTAAATGCACTTGGTGAGTCAAAAAAGTATTTGCATTTGCAAAGACATGTGAAAATATACTGCCCACCAATTTCTATGAAGTTTATCGTTAACCTTCGATACGAAGTAAATTATATTTGAAAGGCTAATCCAGATCTGCAACAGCTATAAATCAACTTTTACTGAAAACGGTCATAAATCAGAACAAGGGGACCTTTCTGTCAATTTTTGAGGGGGGTTCACCAACCACGAGCCGGTGCAACGGTGGGCCAGTTGGCCAATCCGCCACCGTGCATTCTTAACTGTTTCAAACACGACTTTCTTGAAACCAATCTAATTCATCATGAATCAATCAATGATTGATTCATTGACTTACGATTGAATCAATCGAGGCTTTTTTTTTCATTTCGACTTGGAGTTACCCTTGGTAGCTGTACAGGTGGCGCCCATTTAATCACCTGGGTACAGGTGATTTACAACTGTATATGCATTTTTATAAGAAATTGCCTGTAAGAAACGCTCAATTGAGACATTGTGCTACCTGGATAAAAAAAGCTGAGAAGTGTTCTTACTTTGCAGTTTCCATTCTTGCAGGCCACTCAAAAATATTTTGACGCTGCACAGCCTGTACAGTTCTGGCAAATGTTTTGACACTGTTTGTGATTTTTGTTAATACTTGATTTGAGATGTTACTAGGTTTCTTTGGAAGCTCTTTTACAAAAATAGATCAATTCTACACTTAGAGCATCAAAACTTTAAGAAACTCATACGAAACTTTTGGTAGCGAAAATGTCCTAAACTTGCTACCAGCCCCAGACAAGTTTCTTACAAAAAGGTGCATGTTTGAAATGATTGTTGTAGGAAAGTTGCTATGATTTAGATTAAATTTTTAACCATATTTCTTACATTTTCTATCTAAATTACAAATAAAACATCGAATATAGTACAATTGGTTGTATTTTGCAAAGAGTTTTGTTTTAGATGGCGCTGCGAGCTTAAACCCATTATCAAATGAAGTAAGATTAGTAGAACGTAGGATAAGAGAATAGACTCGAAAGATTGAGATCGAATGCGAGGGTGTCGATGATCATGGGAATCAAACCTTTAAGAAACATTGCACGATTGGTTGATGAATCTTTTTTCTTATTTAGTGGCTTGAAAGGAAGTTCAGGAACTTCATTATAATCTTTGATATCTTGAATATATTCAGAATTACTGCGTTTTTCTTTTTATTGAAAGAATTCACGAAAAGCTTTGACAAATTTAAATCGCTGTAAAGCCTAGATTTATAAGGGAAAATGGTACAATCTTCAAGAAAAACATAGTCTATGATGGCCTATAATGTGGTGGTAAGCAGAGATCCGTAGCTTTTCTGGTTCAGGATTTAGCAATTTGATGATGTCACTACCGGAAAATTTTTGGAAACATAGAAGACGCTGTAATTCTGAAAGTAGTCACGATATCAAAGGTTGCGAATGAAAGTATCTGAAGTTCTTTCAACCCATTAAATCAAACGAGGATGCATCAACCAATCGTGCAATGCTTTTTAAATATTTGATGCCTATGTTGTGTCGATGTGACGCAGCAAAGATAAAAAACACAAGAATAAAAGGATAGGTAAGAACATAAAAAAGAAAAAGGAAAAGGAAAAAAGGGTAGAATAAAACATACCTCTTAACAACCAAATTAGTACGTCCATGTCTAAGGTATATCTTCTGAAGCAAATTGTGCACAGTGACATCAAGCTATAATGAGTCATATGACAAATTTGGATCCCATTTTTATTGACTTTGTCTGGTTTTGAGCTCCCTCCTGATAAAAACGATAAACTTTTAACAGCACCTTCGAGTTGTTATCGGAATGTTTACTACTTTAGAATTCGACTATTGAACATATCACATTGCAGAACCTGCAGACAAATTTATTTAACTAGTATGCCGTCTGACCGCAACAAGTTGTTTATTTTGAATCTTCGAGTTGTTTTCGGAATGTTTGATTTCAACTATTGAAAATAACACATCGCGGAACCTGCAGACAAATTGTTCAAGTAGTATGCCGTCTGCCCGCAACAAGTTGTTTCTTTTGAAAGATACTCAAACACGCTGAAGGGTAATTATAGCTTTGGCGGATTGCGGCTGAGGCCCGAAATATAGTTCGGCTGACGGCCGAGGCAGCCACTTCATGCCGGTTTTCGACTGGGCGTTTTCTGCATCCATAGGATGAGACTGGGTTTTTCTTGTGGCTTTATTTTCTTGTGGCCTATGGGCTCGCTAAAGGGGAAGCGGTTTCATTAAAAGACAACAGCAACATCTGATCTGAAGAAATTCGAACATGCTAGATGTCATGTCAGCACTGGTCAGGACCCAAGCGGGGCTCGTGAAAACAACAAAAACATCATGGCTTCACATTTCCAACCAACAGCATGGATGGCATGGATGCTTCAACTTGCTGTGCTAAGTTGGAAAGGCTCAGTTCTTGGGCCATTACTCTTCAACATTTTCCTTAATGATATATTCCTATTCATAGAAAAATCTGAAACTTGCAATTATGCTGATGATAATACAATATGGATAAAAGGAAACATAATTGCTAATATAATACCCCAGCTTGAATCTGAAATTAATCTTCTCAATGGATGGTTCAATTCTAACTCCATGCTTTTAAATGGTGATAAATGTAAATATATGGTCATGCAATCAAATAGAAAACATTCCAACCCAACTCAAATTAATATAAACTGCCATCCAATTAAAAACTCTTCCAAAGAAAAATTACTGGGAGTAACAATAGATAGTGAGCTTAAACTTGATAAGCATATCAAAAATATATGCAATGAGGCTGGTAAAAGAATTAGTGCCCTTGCAAGATTAGCACCCCTACATGAATAAAACTAAACGAAGATTACTTATGAAAACATTCATAACGAGTTACTTTAATTACTGCCCACTTATCTGGATATTTTTTAGCAGAAAAATGAATAACTTAATAAACAGTATTCATCGAAGAGCACTAAGAATTGCTTACAATGACTACAATTCCAGTTTTGAGGCCTTGTTCAGTAAGGATTGTGCCACAACTATCCATCAACACAGTTTAAAGCTCCTAGCAATAGAAATGTATAAAAATATAAGAACAAAATATAAGAACAAAAAATACTTTTTTGCCGTTCTCTATAGAAGTCCAAGCCAAAGCCATGTAGAATTCGAGGAATTTAGAAATAATTTAGAGCTAATGTTATCCAAGATGTCTGCCGAGAATCCTTTCAGCGTTATAATAACCGGGGACTTTAACTGTCGATCCTTGCAATGGTGGGATAGTGAATTTGAAAATGAAGAGGGGAAAATCTTTGAACCATTCACAGCCAACCTTGGCCTGCACCAACTGATCTCTGAGCCAACTCAAATTATGGGTGAATCAAAGTCATGCATCGACTTAGTACTAACAGATCAGCCCAATCTGTTTCTTGAAAGTGGTGTCCACCTTTCTTTAGATGAACTATGTCATCATCATATTATCTACGGCAAAATAATTGTGACAAATGTAGCTCCACCTCCGTATCGTCATCGAATATGGTTTTACGATCGGGCAAATATTCTTGCAATAAAGAGGAGTATTGAAATGTTCAATTGGCATGAAACATTAGGTCGAATAAGTTGTCCAGATCAGCAAGTTAAGTGTCTAAACGAGGTTTTACTAAATATTTTCAGCAACTTCATACCTAATAGTCTCATAACAGTAAAGCCTCGGCAGGCTCCTTGGATAACACGATCCATAAAAAATTTTCTACGGAAAAAAAATCGTGCATATAAATCCTTTGTTAGGAGTGGCCAGCCAGGAGAAAGATTAGAGGGTATTATGCGCATGATATCACAAGGAACAAAAATGATCGAGGATGCAAAGCACAAATACCTGATGAAAATTGGTCAAACTCTTTCAAACCCGGACACAGGTCAAAAAACATACTGGTCATTAATAAACAAAATCCTCAACAAAGTAAAAAAAATTCCCATTATTCCACCTCTTTTGGAAAATGACGTATTTGTCCTAGATTTTACAAGGAAGACAGAAATATTTAATGAATACTTTTTACTCCAATGTACTGTTATTGATACTGGCAGTGCAGTTCCCAATGATGTTCCTTTCCATGCTCCACCACTGACCTCTTTCCACATTTCCGAGGAGAAAATATTAAGGATCATCCGATCTTTAAAACCTAATAAAGCTCATGGTTGGGATGATATTTCTGTGCGCATGGTAAAAATTAGTGATGAAGCACTAGTTGTTCCACTCATGCTGATTTTTGAAAACTGTAGAAATAAAGGTATTTTTCCACAAATTTGG
Organism: Aurelia aurita; assembly: GCA_004194415.1. NCBI lineage: Eukaryota > Metazoa > Cnidaria > Scyphozoa > Semaeostomeae > Ulmaridae > Aurelia > Aurelia aurita. The sequence goes on along the minus strand of REGM01000136.1, from coordinate 244,092 downwards.
AAACAGGCCAATGTCGTACCAGTTCACAAGAAAAACAGTAAACAACTGAAACAAAATTATCGTCCAATATCTCTACTCCCAATTTTTGGAAAAATGCTTGAAAAGTTGATGTTTGATAGTATCTACGAGCACTTAAATGTGAATAACTTCTTAAATCCAAACCAATCCGGCTTCCGCCCTGGCGACTCTACAATAAACCAGCTATTATCAATAGTCCACACGATATTCACGGCTTTTGACTGTAATCCCCCTCTAGATGTTCGGTCAGTTTTTCTTGATATATCTAAAGCTTTTGATAGAGTGTGGCATGATGGTCTAATTTATAAGCTGCAGTGTTGTGGTATTCGTGATGATCTACTTCTAATTATTCGAAGCTTCCTTGCAAACAGAAAGCAGCGTACAGTTCTGAACGGTAAGACATCAAATTGGGGTTCAGTCACAGCTGGCGTTCCTCAGGGTTCAATCATTGGTCCACTGTTCTTTCTTGTATACATTAATGACTTGACTGCGGACCTTAAATGTAATGCTAAACTCTTTGCTGATGATACGTCCCTTTTCACTATTGCCCATAATCCAAGTGTTGCTGCTTCTGACATGAATCATGACCTAGATATAATAAAAGCTTGGGCATCTAAATGGAGAATGTCGTTTAATCCGGATCAAAGTAAACAGGCAGTCGAAGTGACATTTTCTACAAAAAGAATTAAAACAGATCATCCAGAGATCTTTTTTGGAGGTGTACCAGTGGTGAGGGTTGATGAGCATAAACACCTCGGTGTTATACTAGATTCTAAGTTGTCCTTTGCTAGCCATATACAAACAGCTGTTACTAAATCTAGACAGGGAATAGGTATGATCAAGTACCTCTCAAAATACTTGCCACGCCACACATTAAATGAACTGTATAAACTCTATGTGAGACCGCATCTGGATTATGGTGATCTTATCTACCATACCCCAGCGAAAATCTGTGAATTAAGTAATGATGTTATATTGAATACCCAAATGCAGAAGCTAGAATCGGTCCAGTACTCTGCTGCGTTGGCAGTAACTGGTGCTTGGAAAGGAACATCCCGTGAGAAACTGTACAATGAGCTTGGATGGGAATCTTTGAACTTGCGACGCTGGAGTAGACGCCTTATTATGTTTTACAAGATCGTAAATAACATTACGCCAGAGTATACAAGGCAGCCTATACCACAACTTGAACCGTCCATGTACTCTCTTCGAGAG
>REGM01000136.1:87297-236836 GCA_004194415.1 Aurelia aurita | reverse complement strand
AGGGGGGGGGGGGAGAAATACGTGACCCTATCGAACCTATTTCCTAACTGGTAAGAAGGTGCAAAAGTGAAATGATTCCCGAGACCGGTTCAATTTATCCACTAATAGAATCAAAACAAGAGCAAAAATCTAATTTTCATTACAGTTTGGGAAGTAAAATTACGTTCACCAAAATTATCAAGTCCAATAAAACAATATGAAATTGCTCGACTTACTCACTTGGAAGTTTAGATTTCAGGCTTTCAATTGACGTGAAATACACAAAATTTCCGTTCTTTAGCTTTACGGCTAGACTGCAGTTTATGTCTGCAAAAGCGTAATCCAATGTATCCTTCCTTGCTTCGACTAAATCCATGGCCTTCTTCAGTAGACTTAGCCTCTGTTTTGTCAGATCGAGTCTTATCTTTACAGCTGCAGCTTTCTTTCTGGCTCTGTAAACCATAGTGCGTTCTCTGAAACACCTGAATTTGACTATCATTTGCTGCCTAATGTGTCCATCATCATCCACGTTGCGTTCCCCGATTCGGTGAGCACGGTCCACCATGTCGATTGTGACTCCACAATCTAATTCCTTCAGGACACTTTCAACTTTTTGCAGGCAGTCCTCTTTAGAGCCATCTTGAGGTAGTTCAAGATTGTATAATCTAAGACAGAGTCGCCGACTATACTGTTCACTATTCTCCACGCGCTCTTCTAGCTTTTCCAGAGCTTCCATCTTGTTGTCAACTCGCTCCTCGAGTTTTCGGAGAACAGCCATGCCACTTTCCTGGATTTCAAGCCGTTCTTCAAGAGCCTTTATTCTTGCATTTTGTTCATCGAACCGGGTTTCAAACTGCACAGTTAAATTTGTTGTCAATGCGTTAACAAGGTTGTCGATACAGTCCATATTAGGTAAGTTCTTAATATCTTCTTTTACAGAAATAAGGGCCTCATCAATGAGGGCCTTAATTTCATCCTTCAACAGCACCATGCTTGCTTGGAGCCTGGTTTACGACTTCGCGCTACGACACATGTATTTCGGTAAATAACTGAACCCAATTGCTGGCAATCAACATCCATAAAGTAAATTTTGATTAATCTCCGTTTATACAATTATTTTTAGCAACTTCTAACCCATAACAAGTGCACTTTTTATCACATTACGGAGCACTTCAAAAACACGTCCGTCACAGTACGCGTCGCACGTCGCACGCAACTTAATTTGCCCTGGCCATGCCGCTGCTTGAGCAATGGGGGATCGTTGAACGATTTTCTTTGATGACCAAAAGTCGCTTGATTTTCGATTTACACTTTGGAACCTTTCATAAGATTCTTTTCGTCTGATTTTGTCCAAGAATCGATCAACTTTTTAAATATCGAACTCGTTTTGTTTCTTTCGATTAATCTGAAGGCGAATGGAGGGTTAAGGTATCAATCACCATAAGAAAACTACAATTATCGGAGCATAAAATCTTCGGGGCGAAGAGGCCTTCTGTAAAACACATTGCATTCAGGTAATATAACACCGTATATACAGTACTGGGTGTTCCAAAAATTTCTCCCGTTAGAAAATCCCCAAAACTCGATCAATGAAATCTTGTCCATAACATTTCTTTTTTATCTGTTTTGTCAATGATCCAGTTATCTTTCGCGTTTGCCCCAGTCCACTTCATTGTTCAAGTCTCCAATGAAAGGCACACCAGAGATTTGCAATTGGCTATTCAAAATAGAAAAAAGTTTCCTCATGCACACCAGAGATCTTGTCTAAAAGTGCCATTCTTGTTTGTTTGTCAACTTATTTTAGATTGATTATAAATTCTGCAGACTGGTTTAAACTTATAGACTAAATATTCTTTATAGTTTAGAACCAATGGATTATATCCCCATTGAAATAGGTCCTTGTTAACTTCTCTTTCAGATAGCATTTGTCGTCAGAATTGTGAAAGATATAAGGAAAATGGTGGCAGTCATGAAAGAGCTCCAAAGAAGGGTAAAAAAAGAAGAAGCCATTCCTCAGTCAATCTTAGATCATATTGCTAGAACAGGTAAGTAGAAAATATTGAACAGGATTTGTTGATGTTAGGCCACACAGCACTCTCTGATTTGTATTTATTGCTAGTTTTATTATCTATGTTTACATGTTAGGTAAATAATGAAAATCAATCTTATGAAATCTGACCTGAATATCTACTGTATATATATATATATATATAATAGTTTAAAAACCACAGTACAGGCTTGAAACGTTTTAACTTGTTTTTACTCTCCAGGTAGATTATAAAATTGCTTTGAAACATGTTTATGATAAAGAAGATGAATACCGCAAAAACCCACCAATAAGCCACCCCTTATNAAGCCACCCTGCATATAGGCCACACCCTTAATCTTGGCTGTACAGTTTAGCAAATAAAGTTATGTGTGGATATTTAAAACAAGCTCATCCTCCTGCTAACATGTTAGATGCATTACATCCAGGAGAAAAGTTATAAATTGACAAAATTTAGCGTGAAACTTTTTCATAGAGTGTTCTAATTCATCATTTTCTTGGTCTAAGATGTTTCACTTCGCATATTAGCCACACCCCTTATATCAGAAAGAAAAATATGGAAAATAATGTGGCTTATATGTGGGTTTTTACGGCAAGCATTTATTGCCTGTTTTCAAAGCATCTTGCTTTTTTATATCACGTTGCAATTGCTTTTATTGCCAGGGCAATTTCAAGATACTGTTGACTGTTATTGGCCATCAAATTGGATGACTTATGTTTTCCTATCGGGTCATATGAGAAAGGACACGTTTCCGCCAGAAGGGGTTGGTATTTCTTTTAGCATGTCTTATATACGCAGATATAAGGGCTTGCCATTGTAACCGAAAATCTCAGAAAGTAAAATTTTATTTTTTTTCCAAATCCACTCACACATACTGAAAGGGCATGCCCTCATATTAGTTTACTTATCTGAAGACCCTCATTTACAGTATATGTTGATGGCTGGTGGAAATTTAAACTTCAAAGTTATTAAGAACAGTGGAAAAAGAGGAAATGGACTTGAACTGCCATTTACTTACTTTTTCAAGGGACCAAAGGAAATTATGTTCTGTAAAAGGAGAGCTCTTGATACAAGGCTATTTAGCAAGGACCAATGTAAATTAGGGTAAATAATACATCATCTCTAATTTCTGTGATTTTCTCAAAACAGACTGGTATAAGGGCACTGCCCCTATGTAAAGACACTGCCTTGAATCGTTTATCAGCCTTTATAAAGTTAACGCCTAGAGCCTGTGATACATGTAAAACAAGAGTTTTCCCCAAAATTCTAGAAACTGCAGCACACCAGGGTGTCCAAAAAGATTTGTTAACGTTCATTTGAATTATATAATTCAGGGTGACCAAAAAAAAAATTTTATATATATAATACAAGCCCTCGATGCCAAGCAAGGTTAACGTTTGGTGCAATTCAGTGGACAAGTTATAGAATTGTGGACTTTGAAAAACCAATACAAGTGGCATTTCGGGACTGAAGCCACTTATTTGATATTTTATTTTTGCTTCTTCAGCAGAAGTTCAATACTGATTTTAGTTTTTACATATTTTAGCACAGTTTTGTAAAAACCTTGTAATTTGTATCTTACTTCATTCTTAACTGAGGATGGTATGTACAGAGTATCAAAATAAAAAGATGTGTTGCAAAACTAAAAATGTTCTTTAAGTTCTCAAATATTTATTTCTTAATTGCCATTTCTTGCAGCTTTGGTTCTTGCCAAATGTCGAGAGATTGTTCTTGGATTGTTATAATATGAACAAAGTACCAGATCTTATTGGGAGATTTCAACAACTTAAAGTTGTGAGCTTTGCATACAACAAGCTGAGACAATTGCCGACAAGAATGAGGTTCTGCAAGCAGCTCGAGGAGCTCAGCGTTGTTCAAAATCACATGAACTGTCTTCCAAAATGGCTGACGAAATTTCAAAATTTCAGACATTTGCGTAGAACTGACATGTTTGTCATACAAACTTCTGACTTGGTGCCGATAAGAGAGACTATAAATGAAGACGAGAATAACAATTTTATCGAAAAGAATGAAGAAGATATTGTCTTTTCTCCAGAGAGTTTATTTTTGTTGGCCTCGAAAGCAGCCTTAAAAGCACACCCATGCCTTGGCTTCCCTACATCCAAGACGGACGTGCTAGATATGCTGCCAAGAAGTGTTCTGGATGCACTCACATTCTTTGTTAAAGATATGAAGTTTTGTGATCATTGTGACAAGCCCTTTTTCAAAGAAAAGTGTAAGTTTACAATTACTATCTTTGCTTATGTTAGGTCTGAGCAAGGGAGAGGGATTTAACTCAAATGCTTATACGTTAGTTGTTGTACCACTTCAGTTTATATGTATTGTCAATAATGCTGCTGTAGATTCACACCGTTGGATAAGACCAACATAAAGATAACTTATTGGTATAAGTCTGAAAGTAGCTGATGTAAATTTATTAAAGCCTGTTTTCCACAAGGCGAATTTATTCGCTTGAAGTGAATTTTTTCGAGCATATGCATGCGTCCTTCACGGATGAGCTCATTCGCGGTGGCTGTTGGCAGCAGCGCAAAAAATGAGTTCGAATAGATTCAACTGTTTCACCGCGAAAAAAGTCGCTTCGCGCGAATAGATTCGCCTAGTGGAAAACGTGCTTAACTCTTTCATCACAGGAGGCCTAATCACGTATTGTATCGACGGTTAAAGGGGACCTGAAGCGAAATTGTTCTTTGCAAAAGGAAATGACAAACTGGTGTGATTAATGATAACGTTTGAAATTTTGGGATATTTCGTTTCGTTTCGAAGTTATTCGCTGATTTGTATCTTGGAGTGGTGACGTCATTTTGTTTGCATATTTATAAGGAAAGTATAGGTAGGGTTTAGGAAAATCGGAGAAACTTGCTATCCATGCGATTTAACCTCCTGCTGAAGTACGCTAGTTAGACAAAAACTTCCCTGAAGTTTCTTGTATCCCATGAATGAAACTCCAGTGCTAAAGCTTTGGTTGATCGGGCTTTTGTTACGAAATGTTGTCAGTATTAATTGTTTGCTTGCCCTTTTGCAAACAAACTGATGTCATCAGCTTCAATCATAAAATGGTGGATAATTCAAAAACAAAACATCGCATGAAAGACTGAAAACCGCGTTGTTCGTCGTTCAACTAGGCTTTCGCAAATAAAAATGTTCATTTCAGGTCACCTTTAATGTTTAGACTGGTCTCCACTCATTGACTCTTTCTGCCGCTTACTGCTATGAAACCATGGGCTATTCAATTCAATAGAACTGCTCTGCTACTGCTGTTGTATTACAATAACCCATCATTATTGGTTGCCTATTGTGTACAGTACAGTATAATAATAAAGATAAAACTTATTTTTAGTATTATGCTGTACTGTACAACTACCATTATAAAAAGATTTTGAGCCTGTGCTCTGTAAGACCGTCAGTTTGCCTCATTAATTTATCAGAGGACGAGTTGTTCTTAGTGCTCAGAAACTTTTTCTGTGAGTGCACCATACTAAATGTGCTTTATTCTCCACGAAAATAGTAGCTTTTGGCGAGGGCAGGTAAACGATCCAAGTTAGATAAGCTCTGCTTTTCTTGGGTTGTCTAAAATACAAGTATTCTAACTGGCTTTTGTTATATTTTTAACTGTGAAAATTTGAGACAGTGATTTTTCTTATTAAGAAAAAACAGTGCTTGATTCATCCAATGATCAGGCGGCCATTTGTTCTTTGCCAAATATTATTGTCTATTGGGGCAACACGAGCAATGATATCTATTTTCAGCCAGACAAATCCTCCTACTTATCAGACAGTACGTTTGAATATAATACTTGTTTCGCTTTTGCAGATGAAGTAATAAGAAAGAATTTAAAAGAATTGCATGGATATTGCCACGTACCGATTGAGGCAGTGGCCTGCAGCGATGTTTGCGCCGATGCTATTGTTGAAGAATGGACTTTGCTACACGAGGAAGAAGAAAAAGTCCAACAAGAAGTTTGTTTTGATGTAGAAGGTGCTGGACAAGTCTTAAAAAAGCAAAGGAAATATAGAAAAGAATTACGAAAACAACAGCGGAAAGAAGGGGGTAGAAACAAGTTTCTTTGCTTTAGTTAGTGCATTAAATGCTTTATCAGTGTGTGGGGGCGTTAGAGAAATGAGTCATCAGTTGTCCATCTGACATGGATTCATTTTTAAACACTATATTGGGTGTCCCAAGATAAATTATAAGTGTTTCAACAACTTCACAATGTTTCATTTGAATTTTATGATATAGATGAGATTTTCACTTGCTATTTGCGACCTCGCATGCCCAAATCGGCTGTGTTTTAGCCTAGTAACATAAACACGCGTTATTTCTGAGATTAGTATTTTGGAAGCTAAAAACATTTGTTGCATTCTACAAAATCACACAGGTGATTTACAGATTATCTTTTGTCCAATCATTTTCAGAGTTACAGCGTTTTTCTTTTGATTGAAAGAATTCATCAGAGGTTTTCAAGAAAATTAAAATCATCGTAAATCCTATATTAATATTAATAGAGAAAAAGTTGTACAATCTTCAAGAAAATCATAGTTTATTAAGGTCTACAATATAGCGGTAAGAAGAAATCTGTAGCTATTCTGTTCTACCATTTTCCATCAGCCATCAGGTTGATGACGTCACAACCTCGCAATAAAACCGAAGCAAAAAAGACGCTATAATTCTGAAAAAATCTAGATATAAAATATCCCCAAAGCAGAGTTACTGTATAGCAAAGTACCCGTTCCCGAAGTTACCTTCGAATATTTATGGTAGTTGTTAGGAAATATACACTTTCTCTTAAAGAACATTGCTAAGACTCGTGTTTTTCAGGACTCTTTTCTTCTGTACAGGATTTTTTACTAACTTGAACAAGAGCTTTTCTATTGTTAAATATCGGGTGTCCCAAAAATAGTATACAGATTTGGTCAACCCTAGCGATGAGAATTTAGCGTGAATCAATCCGAAAACATTTTTAAAACATACCTCGATGGTCAGCTTAAACATAGATACCTTGTTTGTTGATATTGGTGCTTTGAGAGTTGAAATATTAATCTTCAAAGGACAAATTTTCCTCCACCTCCAAACCAGAGCTTTTGGGTTTTGGCCTAAGCAAATTCTTGCAGCACAGTGAATAAGTCAACAATAGACTTGAGAGAATGTGAAACAAGAGGAGAAAAATTAAAACCTGCACAACAGATGCGTTTCACAAAATATGATTTACGTGACATTTATTATAAAGGAAGCTCCGAAGTAAACTTCGTGTTGACTGATTCACAGTGCCTCAAGAATTTGCTTAGGCCAAAATGCCAAAGCTCAGGTTTGCAGGTGAAGGCGAATTTGTCCTTTGAAGATTAATATTTCAACTCTCAAAGACCCAATATCAACAAACAAGGTATCTATGTTTAAGCTGACCATCGAGGTATGTTTTAAAAATGTTTTCGGATTGATTCACGCTAAATTCTCATCGCTAGGGTTGACCAAATCTGTATTATTTTTTTTTGGGACGCCCGGTACAATTTTTGTTATTTTTCCAAATTACCAAAAATGAAACTTATAAGTATTTGTAGCAAAATCAAAATTTGTGTGATTTTTCAAACTTGTAATAATGTTTTGGGACAACTGTTGGCTAGCCTGTGTGCAGCCTCGACACTCACCGCGAAAATGTTTTGGAGGAGTGTTGACAATTGGCGCAGGCTACCTATAGCTAATTTTTTATTTATAAAAATGATAATTTTCGCATGAAGATTTTATTTAATTGTACAGTATGAATCTTTAGTTGCAATTTAAATTATGGGTAGAAATGTCTAATATTTGCTTGCATTAAATACAAATTTATTGATTTTTTTAAGAGGTTCGGAAAACTATATCTTGTATGTTGTTTCTTATGTCTTCAAATCCCCTCGGTTCTATTTTATGGCATCCAAGAAAGTCCGGGATAGACTTACTGCACGATTCGTATATTTCTGCTTAATTGATATGGCCGACAACCCGACAAAAACTGTGGTAGTAGCGATTTACTACGTATCAAATAAGCGAAAACATCTGACTTGGGTAATACATCTATATAAAGGGTGAAATGAACTTTCCCTTTTTGAAAAACTGAGATACTGAGTTTGAGAAATTTGGGGGAAACTTGCGTTTTTTGAGAAAGCAAACTTACTACACAAACTATATCAAATTTAAAATAATTTTACAATTCAATTGTTGCCTCACCCGGCTTTGATATTGCTGCATGTGTCTCCGTGAAAATCGAATTGCTGCGTAGATATTGAATACTGCTTTAGATGGCAAAAATAACGCACATACCGGGTGAGTCAGGAAAAACGTAGAGCATTAATCAAGCCACAGTTGGAAAAAACAACTGCATTTTCTTTAAATTTATAGTCCAAAAGAAATATTTCGTTGTGAAAATTCTGAAAAATTTGTGATTTATATCCACAGCTATTGGCAGACCTTTTTATTAGATGCAAAACGAGATTCCAATGATCATTTCTTTCTAGCAAAATCTGGAGGAAAACCAAATTCGATCTCAATTTGTAATCTATTTAATTTCAAGAAATGAAGATTTACTGTCCAAAGATCCTGAAATGTTGAATTTTTTGCAAATGATTATATGGATCAGAAATAGGATCGTCCATTTCAGTCTGGCAAAATTAAAAAATACAATGAACATTACCTCCTGCAGCATTGCCCCCAGTTAAACGCTTTGCGCCAAGACCTCCTTGTCGAGTCTCGTTGTCAGAATTGATGAATCCAAAGGATCTTTGTCAATTGTTGTTATACGGTAACCCAAACGAAAGCACATTTGCAAATAGAATCATCCTATCAGAATTACAAGACGGTTCAGTTAAATATTCTGAAATAACAGCATCCTAATAAACCCCCCTTTATTTTGACTGAAGTGCTCCTGGAGTTTGTGTGACCACTCTGCTCGTCGGATTGCTGCCGTGGGGGTGTCATCTGGGGGGTTCTTGGGGCGGTGACTGGATTTGGGGAGCTCTTGAGATCATGCTCAGCGTTTTTCCCCCTTGGGGGCCTGTCATTGTTAGTTGCATGAGATGGTTTTAACAAAGGGGCTGCTAGAATACCAGGGGGGCCCTTCCTGGGCTCAGCTTCGGAGTTTTCTCCTGGCTCGGGCCCCCGCCCTCCTTGGGGTCTCTCTGCCGGTCCTCTCGTTTTGGCTATTTTTGTAGGTGGTTTGCATAGATTTTAGGGGTATTTTAGTCGTTGTTTTTTCTTTCAGTATTAGTCTCAATGTTGCCTTAATTTAGTGCTTTTATATCTTAATTTATTGTTGTATTTCATAGAATGTTGTGAGTGGCATTTGTAGTGAGGGCCCAGTGACCGCGTGTCCTTTCCTCGCTACGAATGCCACAGTATCTTGTTGCTTTTAAATTCATATTTGTATACAAAAATATTTCTATCGCTATTTTGGTCGTCCATGTAAAATGAACATTCGACCGCTGAAAGACTTTTAAATCGTTTCGTAATACCCAATAGTGTTGATGTCTCTGATTTTATATATTGACTTGCTTTACGTAAAGCTAAGCTGTGTTTTGAAAGTGCTATGCAACATCTGACGCACATGCGTGTGGCAATTCATAGTAGGGACTGTCTCCTAATTTCCTACGTAATTTGCTTCAAAAATACTTATACCGATTGAGTAATAAAAAAGCTTCGACGTTTGAAGATCTGCAATACAGTAAAAACCCGCGTATAAGAACCTACAATTTTGCAAGTCAGCCTGAGTTCTTAAACAATGAATACAATGGATTGGTTCTTATAAAATGGTAGTCTAAGCAGACATTTTCAGCCTGCAGGTTCTTAATCAACTAGGTTCTTATACGCGGGGCTTTACGGTACTTGGTTTGCTACTAATCTTCACAATTTCTTCTTATTCAGTTATATCAAAAAATAAATTCTTTTTAGAAATGGTAATGATAGATTATTCGAAAGTTTTTTACCCCCCCCCCCCCCCTGTTTCTGCAAATGCTAATTTTCTTTGAGTTTGCGTCTCATTGCATGCCATATGCGTTTTTGTATTTCATGAACATTTTACAGTACACAAATGACGGATATATAGCGCCTAGTTTAAAAATAGAACAAAAGATGTCTGAGTGCCCTTATTGTCCAGTTGATTTGATAATCTCTCGAGGTCATCAAATACAATGGAATACAATAGGCTATATTTGGATTGCCCAGGCCCCTGATTTAAGTCGCCTTATATCTCCGTCATTTGTCTTTAATACAACACTTTTTCTTCTCACCTGACGTTTTATATATCAAGAAACATATCTCTATATCATCTTTCATGCAAATAAAAAATAAGAAACAAATCAAGAAAATATTAGTACCAAAAAGCAGAAATTTCATGTGAAATTTAAGAAATTTTTGGTACGATGGGCTGATCCAAAAATTTCTTATAAAAAACGTGAATTTGTGCAGTGAGCACAACATGCATGGAAAACACGAACCAACGAAACAAACAACGAGACAAGTAGCATCACATACGAGGCTGATTGTTATGCAATTTTGCTGACATAGCTGGCTAAGGGGAATGGGGCGAGCTCTAAAAATAGAACAACCCGGATATAAATCAATGGACAGAAAACTTTGCTCACTTTCGATGAAGTAATTCGTGAGGCGTACGAGAGCATCTTTTGAGTTCGGAAACGCAGCTAACCAGCGATGGGATCCAGATACTATATGGAAGATTGGGGATCAAGCAGTATACAAAACAGCGCTGACGACGAAGATGTGGCTAATAGCGAAGTGAAGATTTTTGAGATGGAACCTATGTATTTCAATGGAGGAGCGACACTGTTGCTTGGGCCTATAGAGAGGCCTAAATCCGTTCTGGAGAAAGTTTTTGAAGAGCAAGAAAAGCCAGATACTAAAAAGGTAAGGATGAGCTTGAGTAGTGTTGCCCATTATGGCCATTATCGCCAATCGCATCGCCTTTTACCACCATTTTATACCGCCATTTTTTCTTCTAAGTTCTGAAAAAGTCCAAGGCTTGGTCCAAGGCACCAACGAATTTGCACAATATGCTCTAAAATACTTTGCTGATGCCATTAAATCAATTTGGAAAAGTTTCATAGTTATAGTGTTATCATCGAGGAAAATATAGCAGTTTCTGGAGGGGCTATTCGTCCAAAATTTAAAAACTTTCGAAAAACTTAGGAGGAGGCACAGTGGATCCTCCACCCGCATGTTTTTTCTGCAAATACTAATTTGATTTGATTGTACGCCTCATCGCATGCCATGTAGTATTTCAATTGTTGTGATTCCGATAAACCCAACACGAAACAAAACAACAAACCAAGCCCCATTGCTTCTGTGCTCTGTGACACAATTTTGCCTACATTGCTGGTTAGGGGAATGGGGCGAGTTCTAAAAATAGAAAAAACCCGGATATAAAGTAATGAGTAATGGAGGGAAAACTTTCCTCAGTCTCGATGAGATAAATTCTTGACGTGTACCGAAGAATCTTCCTGAGCTCGGCACCACAACTGGCCAGCTGCCAGCTATGATGGGAGCTATGGGATACTATGGAGAAGATTGGGGATCAAGCAATATTCCAAACAGCGTTGAGGACGAAGAATTGGCTAATAATTGCGAAGTCAAAATTATTGAGATCGAACCGACATATTATTGTAATTACAATGGAGGATTGACACTGACACTGTTGTTTGGGCCAATAAACAGGCCTAAATCCGTTTTTGAGAAAGTTTTTGAAGAGCAAGAAAGGCCAGAGACTAAAAAGGTAAGGATGACCTAATCCTTACACAATAAAATGGTTCAAAATTCAATGAATGTGATCTTTTATATTTTACACCGGCGGCCTAACAAAATGTAGGCCAAACAAAGGGCAGAGCACCAGACCAGCCTGTTGTTGCGTTGTTGTTGTATCAAAGTAATAAGAGAGAGTTCAGAATTAAAGTGATTGGGCAAGTCATTGAAAGCGTTTCTTTGATCTCACTTTTTGACCAGTCACCAACAGTAGTCACCTACAATTTTGTAGCAGTTCTCCAGCGAGCAGGGCTGTAGGAAGCATCTTCTAAGGGCACGACACTTTAAAAGGGCAATTTTTTCATTTAGCTGAAGGGGTACTTCCTAAAGCAAAGAGGGGCACTTTTTTGTTTATTGCAAAATCTTGGGGGCATGTACCCCCAGTGGTGTCCCAGTTCCTATGTCTCTGTTCTCCAGTCTGCAGCGCCAGGGGGTGGACATGTCCACCCATACTTTCCTCAGGTCAGTATTCTGGTATTACCAAAACCAATGTAAAAAAATTAAGGATACTTTCTGGCAATAAATTCTATCCTGTGTCCATCCCACTTTGTCAAGATTGGCACCATGCCTGGTCTGCAGAGTAAACCCAATATTATTTTGTATATATGCATTTGGTTATAAAAATATCCCAATTGTCTCGTTGCACTATTTCAGGTACATCCTAGTTCCCACTTTTCCCCATCATGCCCCTGCTAATATTCTTCCCCTGCATCAACAATGAGAATTTTTTCAGTAGCAATGAAAATTCAAAATTATGGTCGATAGATCCTGAAACCCGGAAAAAGTTTAACCAAAAATGTCATAGTATTTCAACTTTGCCTTAATTCATCTCTTCCATTGCAGTTTCTCTTCATTTGTTTTGTCAATGATTTTTATTCTCTTTCAGATTGCATTTGTTCTCAGACAATACAAGGACATAGATAAGCTAATGCATTTTTCAACAGAATTTCGGAAAAAGCTGATATTTGATTCAAAAAATATACCAAAGTCAGTCTTGGATCACACATTGAAACATGGTAAGATACAGTTATATTCTCTTCAAATGTATAGTCTGTTTTCTGCAGGTTGGAATGTTTATTTCATATTCATTACATAAAAATCAATGCATGTTCAAATGATTCTTAATCTTCTTTGAACATTGCATGATTTGCAATCTTTGCTAAAGCTGTCACAATTTGTTTACTAAATGTTTCAAATATAATCCCAATCCCAGACCATATTTGCATGAACCCCAAACCCTGTAAAACCACTAAAGCCAGGGACTGCACTTTAGAACAGAAATTTTGCCTGTAGTTTTTTCATTTTATTCTATAGTTTTGTTTTCAAGTGTCTCTTTCCTCATAATTTAGGCATCCAAAAGCCGATTTATTGATCCAGCAGGGTTGAAATTATAAAATTGCAAATTGTGATTTGCGATAACGATTCAGTTAAAATTAAACATTGTGATTCAGCTTTTGACTTTTGCTAAAATATGTATTGACTTCGCCTCAAGTAAAGAATTTGTATTCCAACATTCCTCTTGAAGCATTTATTTGTCACACACTCTATTGCTCTTCCCAAAATGTGTCCTGCCATGTTGATGCAAATCGTTTCAAAACGGGATAACTATTTTTTATACTAAAGATGAAACTATCATCAGATGGTCAAATTATGCATTTCAAATTACTTGTGACTCCCGTCTAAATTTATCAACATTATGGAAACAGACATTTTAGGAACAAGAAAATATCAGACTCTTTTTATTCCACTGATTTGTCAATCATGGACAATTGTAAACTTCAGAAAATTCATCAACATAAAAGGAGATGTTACATTTCTCTCGCAAATTTGAAGACATGGTCAACAAACTCTACAATCACGGCCCCTGAACACGTGCCATGGCCCCCTGAAAATAGCCATTCTTGGTTGATGGGGCCACTGTGTTTAAAGAATATAAATGAAATGAAACGCAATCATTATTACTTAACTGCTAAAGAATCAAACTTTCACTCTGGGCTAAACCAGGGTGTTATTTTTTCATAGACTTCCTGTGACCGCAAACTTTGTGGAGAAAATTTCCTGTGAGAAGAGTTTTTGAAACTGTGGTTAATTCTCAACAATGACAATTATGCATTTGAGAGACACAAGAAGATGGCACCGAATTTACGATTGTTACAATGCTTAGCTTTGACAGTATCAACTATTATACTCCGAATGATAGGCACATGANAAGATAGTCTGGAAGCCAACAGTGCCCTATTGTTCTCGGCCGTTGTTCACAATTTGAGGTTGAACGAGCAACATCAACAACCTGAAAGTGTACAGTTCAGATGATCATGGAAGTTAGACGTACGCAGCTCAACATTTTGAGGATCTGTTGCATTTATTTGAACGGGGTTTTCTGGACGGAGATGATGATTTGAATTAATAGATGGAAGCTATAGCTATATATGTAGCTTGAGAGGAATAAAATGTGGCTGGGTCCAAGGATGTCTGTGGAAAGGCCCTGTTATGTTGCCGTTTTCTGTGGATAGGCCCAGGGTGTTATTTTTTCATAGACTTCCTGTGACCGCAAACTTTGTGGAGAAAATTTCCTGTGAGAAGAGTTTTTGAAACTGTGGTTAATTCTCAACAATGACAATTATGCATTTGAGAGACACAAGAAGATGGCACCGAATTTACGATTGTTACAATGCTTAGCTTTGACAGTATCAACTATTATACTCCGAATGATAGGCACATGAATGTGAAATATTGCCAAAGCAC
This sequence comes from Aurelia aurita, assembly GCA_004194415.1. NCBI lineage: Eukaryota > Metazoa > Cnidaria > Scyphozoa > Semaeostomeae > Ulmaridae > Aurelia > Aurelia aurita. The sequence goes on along the minus strand of REGM01000136.1, from coordinate 222,266 downwards.
TAAAGCAGTTTGGCACTTGGCAGCTGAATTGAAACAAATCAGCAGGGTCTCAGGAGGTTGCTCCTGATCTTCTGCCTTTGTTTTAAATGATATGCAAAATGTTGTTTTATTTTGGCAAAAAGTCTTGTTTGTAAGTTAACATGCTTCAACTGCCGCTGCAATTGCATTTTAAAATCATATAAAATCAACAAACTAGAAATTGCAGGATGAATTTCTAGATGTAGAATACACCCGAGTCTAAGTGCACCGGAAAATTCTACCCTGGTGATTTCCTCATTGAAAAATATATACCAGGTGAAATTGAACTATACTAAAAAAGAAACATCGTAGATCTTGCCTAAGAGCCATTGTTTCGAGTTTGTTCATTTGCATTCAAGCATACAATGATATTTTGCTTGTCGTTCTGTCATTCATGACCAAATTAGAACCTTAATATACACAAAGAAATTGATCTGGTAATCATCATTGCTTTTTTGCAGTACAGTAAATCCCCGCATATAAGAACCTCCAAAAATAAGAACCTACAGGCTGTTTTTCCTAAATTACGCAAAACAAAAACAAAAAACGGAACTGAAAATCTCTTGGTTATAACTGATAATAGGTTTAAACAAGGGATCCTTCGAGTAAGAACCTTTAAGAACCTTTATACCCTGAAATGAACATAAGTACCTTTAAAACAAGAACCTAATTCAGCCTGGCTCTCAAAAACGTAGGATCTTATACGATTTACTGTATGCTTCAAAACCAACCAGCCTAAACAATAGCTAAACTTGCTAATTTTAAAAACAATAACAAGATCAGCTATGCCTGGGAAAACAATTTGGTCCTTGATCTACTTGCCAAGAAAAGAAATTTAAAAATCGGCCGTGTAATTAAATTTTGCTAATTTTTTAACAGGAGTACTTTTTTGAGACTCTCAGTAGCGAAATCTAACCCTGGACCAGGGGAGTGAATCTCCCGGTACAAAATGCATCACAAACAAAACCTCAATCAACTTCGAATTGTGCACACTCCGGGAGAAATTTGAGAAAATATTTCCATGCAAATACATTTTCACCATCAAAAATTATGCTGTCCTTGTTACAAAATAAGAGCTCCCCAGTAGAAATTTGAGTATTTTTTCCAGTCATTGGGATACTGGCGAACATCTGACCTTTCACCCGCGCACTTAGACAGCAGTGTTAGAATTACGGATTGACTTGACTCAATTAATTATTGAACTGTCCCTCAAATAATATTACCGTCATTGCAGTTCAATCTTTCCTCCCCTAACCAGAATTATTCTCCTGTGCCCAGCCTCTCTTGCATCCAATAAGCACCTCAATTTCATTTAGCAATGGTAAAAATAATATAAAGATAAAGTTCGCAACATTTTGGCTTCTTGTTGATTCTGGTCAATTCTTGTGCATGATGATTACAAACATATAGGATCAGTTCTGGCTGCAGACCTTTTGTTTTAAAAGAGGCCGAACAACACGTTTTGAAAAATCAAGTGCAAACAACAAAAGTATATATCTTTGCATTTATATCTTGGACTTGGCATGTTGTGTGGTAAATAACTGAATCAAGTATTCAGTCAGTGGATGAATAGCTGTGCTTTCTAGTAATATCAAGGGATTTAATATACAATGCTAAGCAATTGGCCATTGGCTGGAGGAAAAGGGATCAGGGACACTTTATGCGTTTGAACACAGTTGGAAGGGATAAAAACTAACAGACATTTCCCTCTTTGCTGTTCAGAGGAGGAGAGAGGGGAAGGGGAGGGGCAACATCCTTTAAAAATATGAAATTGAATGCCAAAGAGAGTAGTAGCTTTTAGTGCTTTACAAATGTGACAATAATTAATTTAGTTTCCAGTTTAGGGTCAATATTTCATGCAAAAAGGGGAGACATTTGAGAAAAAGTGTGCATGATTTAATGGAAAAACTATATATATTTGCTAAGCTTGTTTGATTAAAGATCATTGATCTCTTTACTGTGAATGAGGTATTTTTATTCCTGTGATAATTTGTATTCATTCAAATACAGTTATCTTCTTATGAAATGTATAAAAGTGTTAAATTCCTGATTCGTGATTTAAAATTTCCTGTGAGAAAAAAATTCCTTTCCTGTGATTTCCTGTGACCAATGGTCATGCGGTCACGGGGAAAATAACACCCTGGGCTAAACTTGTCTGAACTGACAACAGGTGAGACCTGAAAGCCCCATGTTGAAAGTCATTATTGCTATTTGTCTGATTATATATCTTTTCTTTTTAGATGTCTGTGATAGACTGACACCTTGTTTCTGGCCATCGAACTGGGTAACTTATGTATTCTTTAATGGGCGGAATTTTCCTGAACACGCTGAATACAAAGAAGCTTCTCCTATACCAAATCAGGTAACACTTTGAAAGTTTTGTATTATTTTTGTGTTAACTGACAGAAATATTTGACTTTTCCCCTTGTCAACTGAAATATTTATTTCTCATTTTATCAAGAGTCAGATCCTATTTATAAAGTGCAATTGCTTTTGAACTACTCTCTAAATGCTTGTAGCGTTCATTTCTTGCCCCAGAACCAAAGCCTGCGTGCATCCCCTATTGTTTCCGTAGAGTTAATTTTTTTTATTTGAATTCATTTTCTGAAAAATTGCGACTCCACGGAAACAGTAGGGGTTGCACGCAGGCTGAAAATCTTATCTGAATTGTTTGAAAATTACTTTATTTTAATGATTTATTTTGAATCATTGTTTTAAATTTACATTTTATGAAGTAAATTCCAATTGGAAAGAACACCATATAAGGAATTCTTGGGCATAAACTGTGCATTTTATGGCCATTAATATAAAAACGTTTTGAACATGACGTTTTATCAAATTTCTTGAAAATTTAGTCAGTTGGATCCTGTCTTTGGAACAGTTTCATTGTCACCTCTAAAAACTGAAAAACTCAAACTAAAGTGATGACCTTATGATGAAAAAGAATGGAATGAGCAAGATATACCCATGCTTTTTTAAATGTTCCAAGCATTCTTTGGATAATGTACTGCAGTAGCTTGGTGTATTTTAAGAAACTGACCATAGGATTGTTCTATCAGGATCAGAACGATGACAATAAACATATTTGTAGAAGATGATCTTCAACTCAATTAATTCAAGCAAATAATTTTGGACACAAGTTTTGTTTGTTTGTTTTATGTTTTTTATATTCCATTAAAAAATTTACAATACATATTACGGATTTCACTACTTACAATCTATTTTACAATACTACAAGGACGATACCAACGAGGAGCAGAAAACTACGACTACCCCGCAGCCATTACATGAAAAAACGTAAAACAAAATAAGAACAAAAAGAAACAAGAAACTACATACAAATAGACGCAATGACTACAAACGATTAAATACGTAATTCTGTTTCACATTAGACATCCAAGCCAAGTTAGTGATAACAGAAAAGTCACTGGTAGAGAAACCTCTCTGGACACAAGTTATATTTTTACTAAAATTGTCATTGACCATTGACCATAAGGCCTTGACATGTATATTTATCATAATCCTTTTACTGATAAATTACAGTATTTCTGCCTGGCTTAAAAATTGAGCTTTCCTTATATAGAGGGGATGTACTGTTTCAGCTTTTGTTGTTCTTTTTTCTCAGTCACCAAGTAGAGTGGTGTTGCCCATTATCGCATGTCGCCCATTACTGCACTTTAGCGAGAAAAGTGAAATTTTGGGGGACTAGGGCCTAGCAATCAAATTGACATTTCGCGGGAAATCTTTGCTCACGCCAGTCCTATCTTAATTTATCTATCTGACTTTTAAGTTTTCGTCTAACTCCAACATCTATGATTCAGCAGTGGGTTATAAATTTGTTTGATATTTTCAAATGTGGTATGAACTATTACTTAGTAAATGGGGTAAGGAAATGTTTCCATTTGTAAGCAAAGTTCTTCCAGCCCAGTCCCCGGCATTTAAAACGACAACTCCCATGGTAGAACTTTCTCTGCGGAGTGGCGTAACTTGTTTAGTGTATAGCCATTATGGGCGACCCTCAAAGAAAGTAAAGTTTCTACCTCTATCTTCAAAATCATCTAAAATTAGTATGTAGAGTTTATGTAAAAACTTAACAATCTGTAATGTTTTTTTCCAAATTGGCAACGACATGAGCATAATGGGCGACAACCACTCTAGTTGCAAAAGCAGACAGCAGAGAATATAATGCTCTTTGTGTTGTATCTCCACAGCTATGGTGCTTACCAAATATCGAAAGACTATGCTTAGAGCAAATGTTCACAGCACATTTATCACATCTTGTTGGCTGCCTTCGTAACTTGAAAGTGCTAAGTCTGCATAACAACAGGTTTAAAAAGCTCCCTCAGACTTTGCGTTTCTGTCAAAATATTGAATATTTAAACTTGAGCGAAAATAGACTGGATTATATTCCTTTGTGGATAACGAAGCTAAAGAATCTGAAAACACTGCGGAGGCTTAATAATCCAATGAGGATTAATACTGAAATGAATCCACAACGTTGCTATGAAGCAGAAACAGCAGACGGAAATCAAGAAGAGGAAATTCCAAAGAATGACGATGGCGAAAAGAAACTCGTTTCTCCAAACAGCTTGTTTTTCATAGCATCCACTATGGTTATTAAAAGATACCCAAGCCTTGCTTCACCAGATATGATGACCAATGAATTGCCATTAACAATTTTGAGAGATCTCTCGTTTGTTTCAAAAGATGTGAGGTTTTGTGATCATTGTAATCAAGCCTTTCTCGAACAGAAATGTAAGTATTGGAGATTTATCTTTCTTGGTATGAAGCTAGAACCGTAGGTTGGCAAATTAAATTTTTTTTATCTGACACGTTGGGTAGCATACGAAAAATGAAAGTTAATTTAAGTTATTTAAAAAGTGCGATGCTTTTTCTCTGTACCATCTGTTAGGGACAGTGCAAAATTTATTTTACCACATGGCCGATTCTTGAAACAAATCTGCTCCCCCCGTACACATTTTTTCAAACAAGAAATTGCTCTTCCCTTAAGAAATATATGCCCCGTACTCCTGAGCATTAGATGTTATCCCGCAGGTGAATTTGCTACTTATCATAATACTACGAAAGACATTGATTTTGGAGATGAACAGTTGTCACTGGCACATTGCACTTGGAAACAGCTGACATGGGAATTTTACATTATTGTAAATGCTGCCATTTTTAGACTTATCAATGTATCAAAAGATTTCTACGGTAGATTTACAGGAAAGTACCCTAAGTTCCTTTCAAGCCATTTAATTCAAAGAAAAATGTAAAAGAATTTTACACCCACCTTTTTAAAGATTGGACCCCCATGCTTCCCTGTATGATGCAGCGTGGCTTTCATTGAAGAATCTTACTTGTTTCTCAGATACAACGATAAAGAAGCTACTAAGAGAGTTCGACGGAAATGTGTATGTTCCAGTAAAAGCCATTGTATGCAGTGATATTTGTGCAGAGAAACTTTTTGAAGAATTCACTGTACTCGCAAAGAAAGAAAAAGCGTTATTAGATGAAGCGGAAAACTGTGAAACATGTTTTGATGTAGAGGACCTTGAACAGGATGATGTTGAGGATGAAACAGCAACAACCACAACAAGTAATCATCGATCATTTTTAAGACATTTATGTTTCAGTTGTTGTGTAACTTGACAGATTTATAATTAATAGCAATGCTCTTGAATAAAATCCTTTGCTTAACAGACACTGACACGAAAGAATGAATTCGCACAGAATTAACATCTAAATGTTTCTGACGTAAAAGTTTCGGACACAAAACTTCGGACAAAACACTTCGGACACATTTGAACAATGGGAATGAAAGTTTCTTTTTCAACTCATTGATAAAATCTGTCGCTTTAAATAAGTTGCATTTTTGTAGAATAAAACAATACTAAAGAAATACGGATGGAAAAAGGCAAGATATTTAGCACACCGAGTCTTTTCTTCGTGAGATTAGATTGTGACTTAAAAACTAAGCTGACTCTTAAATTACAGTATGGGTATATTAAGTTTAATTTAAATGACAGATGGATTAACTTTTGTGCTTATGGTGCTACTACCGGGTGGACCAAAAAGAATGTCAATTGTTCGAAAATTCATAAGGCGGAAAATACTTGAGGCATTGGAATGAATCAAAATTTGTTTGATAGCCGAAAGGCTAAAGTTTGTTTGTGATTTTTCTTCTAGGGACAAGTAATCTCCTCACTTATAGCAACATGCGAATACATTTAATTTCCCTCAAGGCTTAAAAAGTGATTTTTACAAAAATATCAGATCATAAAAGTTATTGCATTTATAAATATTTTATTCTTAACTTTTGAGGGGAATGAAATGTGTTTGAATGAGGAGATTGTTTATAGTTTTGGTTGAGGGTTTTAGATCTCTTTTCACGCATTTCGTAGTTACGGATGTTTTGTAAATTAAATTTTACCTATATTTCTAATTCTCAGAAAAACAGAACAAAATTACAAAAATACTCCAGCCCTTTCGCTATCAACCAAACTTTGATTGATTCCAATAACTCAAGTATTCTCCTCATAATGAATTTTCAAACAATTGAAGTTCTTTTTGGTCCACCAGGTAATTAAATACTGCATGTCTAGCTTTTATTAAATACATTTATTGATGCTTTAATTTATTTATTTTATTAACGCTTTTATTTTTAGTAATTGCATGTCCATCCAGCATAAATGTTAATCCATCTGTCAATTAAATCAAAGTATATATACCAATACAGTAATCTTAGAATCAGTTTAGTTCTGTAAGTCAGACTCTGATGACGACCATAAGTCGGAAAGGCCTCACTGTGCTAAATATCTTGTCTTTTTTGCAACCGAATTTCTTTAGTATGGATTTATTCGTACTATTTTCTGCCATTATATTTGTAGAATTTAGTTAAGATACTAGATATTCGAGTTTTAAAATAGATATTTCTATTCCTATTTAATTCGTCGTTAGATTCGACCAAACATCAAGACTTTTTGCGACACGGTAGATTTGATCTATCAGGTGGATTCGGGCGGAATCAACAAAATATTTCACCATAGCTTAAAAATCATGACACAAAAACCATCCAACCAACTTTAAAGGTTCAAATTTTAGTGCCTGATTTGAGGCTTCAAATAATTTCGAGGATCATCAAATAATTTACAATGCATTGTTTTGCTCCTGAATGAAGAATTTCCCAAAAATTGTTTCCATCCGGTTTTGGGTGGTTCAATTTCATTCAATTTTCAACCGTTAGAATAAGACTACATTCACACGATGCTGGCACATTTTGAGAACGGTGAAAAATGTGGTGGCAGCAAAATTTTAGCTAGCGTTCACACGATACCGGCACGCTTTAAAACCGGTAGGAAATTTGACGATAACAAACTTGCTGCAATCTCCCCAAGAATTTAATGCCAAAGAAATGTACGTACACCCAACATGTACACCTCAAGAATCGATGAGCCTCGTTTTGAAAGCGTAAAAAATGTTCCGTTTTCATGGTTTTCGAGTGTTCACACGATACCGTTTTCAAAATTGCTGGCAAAAAATGTACAGTTGTCGCGTGAACATCCGTCACATGTTTAACTGTTTTCAAATTGTGCCTGTTTCGTGTGAACGCAGTCCAAGAAAAGATTGCTTTGTTGGCTCAAAGATTACTTTCTTAGCAAGGAAACAGCTCGAAATTAACTATGCTCTGCAGTTATTGCTATGTGGCAAAGATCTGTATGATGTTGAATCATTTGAACTGTTAACATTAATGACAGTTTTAGGGCAAGGCAAATGAAGTGAAGAAATGCGCGTCCAAAATTTATCGAGACAAAGTTAGAGGATTTGAAATTTTAGGAGTCAGTAGGATGGTTTTTCAGTATGATTTTGCAAGCAGTTGATACATATTTTTACTCACCATGTAGTCTATCATTTCTTATTGGGGAGGGGGTATCAAGTATAATAATGGATGATGAGAAAGATAGATACAAAATTAGCCATAATTGCTTTATCCGAATAACAGTATTCAATTTGAATTGTCTTTACAAACAATACCCAATAATTTTGTTGACACACGGCTAGAAGAGGGGTGTGAAGGGGATTACCCGGAATGTCGTGATTTACCCACTGTATCAGTCTGTGTATCAGTAGTTATTTGTGGGACCTTGCGCTTGCTGAGACGTTTTGTTGAACGCTGAATGACTCATTAATTGATTGACGTTAGAGTACGTATTTTTAGTAGCATGTTAGAGTGCGAGTAGAGATGTCATGATTAGGCCGACCAAGTGTGTCCATGTGCTGTGTTTTTGGTGGTCCTATGTATGTTGGGAAAATGATTTCTCCAACCAATTTTTCAGCGTACCAGTACAAATTGCGCCCTTAAAAAGACTGGTTTTACAGACATACATTTTTATAATACTCCGACGAAAACCAATATTGAGGATAAATATTGACCAGCTTCTAAGAAAATGAACAGTCCTAGTTAGATGCAAAATGATATTGTTGAAAAGAGTTCAAAATAAACCTGATTTTAGAGACAGACATTAACATAGTATGGGAGAAATAAACCGGTAATGTAGACATTAACATAGTATGGGAGAAATAAACCGGTAATGTGGACATACATAGGACCGCTGTCCTCACTGCAACATGCCCACCCTTGGGCCGACCGAAAGGATGCCTGAACGAGAGGGGATTGCAGCCCCTGTTTGGGTTATTCATTTCGATACACGACATGGAAAATGGGATTGTGCGTTTTTATCGTTATTGTGATCATTTCAAAAAAATTTACGAGATTCAAGATTTCTTGTAAGTAAGCTGGGGATTTTGTCATTTTCACTATCACGACGCGGGATTTTGTCAATTTCGTAACTGGAATCCTGGATAGAAGCCCACCTTCCTACCCCTCCTAGAAAGTGTCAGTTTATAATAAATTATTTATTGAAGGTATGAAATATTTTTTTGTAATATTTTCAGATGAAAAATGTATATTTCATGATTTGTAACATTTAAAGCAAGTATTTTCGATGAATTTTCCACGTCAATGACAACTGTATTCATAAACAATGCTTTCTTTCAATCAAGGTTTCCTTTCATTTCGCATTGAGTTTTGCCGATCTACAACAGACTCATTACAGAAGTCTCAGTATTGCTCATTGAATTGGCTGGTTATCGCTCATGCTGAGAGCAAGTAAAAATCACATAAAAAATATAACGAACACAATGAAACACATCCATCCAAAGGCGCCTACCTTGCATGAATTGGCTTTATTCGCAGTCCTGTTTTCGTGACATAATACACAGAGCAATTACTGTCCTGTTGTCCTTTAATCCGAGCCGAACAACGTAAGATGACGTACGAATATTTTATTCCGGTGTTGCTGAAATACGATATCAACTGTTGTAAGAGATGACCACCGGGAACCAGACAGTGTGATTTTTTAATATCACCGTAAGTACAAGGATTAACAGGACAGCAATTGCTTCGTGTGCTATATCACGAAAACAGGACTGCGAATAAGCCCAATTCATATAAGGTAGGCGCCCTTGATCCATCGTAAATCTCGGTTCACAACTGATTGCTCTTTGTATCGGATTTTGTATTCTGCAATGGATTACACTTCCCCTTTCATCCCAAACCGATTTGACAACTTATTCAATATTTTTGAAAATCTTTATCCAAAACTAAATAAAAAAACAAGAAGGAACAAACTCAGGGGGTCTACTTAATTGATCAAGCACCCGGGTATGTGCCTGCCGATGGGGTATCAATTTCAATAAACAAATCCAAGACAGGATTATACCTTTCGCATGTTGGTTCCAGGACAGGTATATCAGTGAAGATAATTTTTCCAGGATCGGTCGAAAATTTTTATGAAGACACTGAAAAACAACAACACTAGCCTTTTTGCTGTACCCTTTTCCAGGACCGGTATTGTGTTTTCCAATATTTTGTTCCAGAGGGTCCGAACATTTTCTATGGCAGGCACATCCCCGTTTTTTCCCTCCAAGGTAGACTCCCTGGGGGAACAAATCACATTCCTAGCCCATATTTCAAAATGAGTGTGCTTNTGTAACATTTAAAGCAAGTATTTTCGATGAATTTTCCACGTCAATGACAACTGTATTCATAAACAATGCTTTCTTTCAATCAAGGTTTCCTTTCATTTCGCATTGAGTTTTGCCGATCTACAACAGACTCATTACAGAAGTCTCAGTATTGCTCATTGAATTGGCTGGTTATCGCTCATGCTGAGAGCAAGTAAAAATCACATAAAAAATATAACGAACACAATGAAACACATCCATCCAAAGGCGCCTACCTTGCATGAATTGGCTTTATTCGCAGTCCTGTTTTCGTGACATAATACACAGAGCAATTACTGTCCTGTTGTCCTTTAATCCGAGCCGAACAACGTAAGATGACGTACGAATATTTTATTCCGGTGTTGCTGAAATACGATATCAACTGTTGTAAGAGATGACCACCGGGAACCAGACAGTGTGATTTTTTAATATCACCGTAAGTACAAGGATTAACAGGACAGCAATTGCTTCGTGTGCTATATCACGAAAACAGGACTGCGAATAAGCCCAATTCATATAAGGTAGGCGCCCTTGATCCATCGTAAATCTCGGTTCACAACTGATTGCTCTTTGTATCGGATTTTGTATTCTGCAATGGATTACACTTCCCCTTTCATCCCAAACCGATTTGACAACTTATTCAATATTTTTGAAAATCTTTATCCAAAACTAAATAAAAAAACAAGAAGGAACAAACTCAGGGGGTCTACTTAATTGATCAAGCACCCGGGTATGTGCCTGCCGATGGGGTATCAATTTCAATAAACAAATCCAAGACAGGATTATACCTTTCGCATGTTGGTTCCAGGACAGGTATATCAGTGAAGATAATTTTTCCAGGATCGGTCGAAAATTTTTATGAAGACACTGAAAAACAACAACACTAGCCTTTTTGCTGTACCCTTTTCCAGGACCGGTATTGTGTTTTCCAATATTTTGTTCCAGAGGGTCCGAACATTTTCTATGGCAGGCACATCCCCGTTTTTTCCCTCCAAGGTAGACTCCCTGGGGGAACAAATCACATTCCTAGCCCATATTTCAAAATGAGTGTGCTTTGAATATTTTAAGGAATAGTTTATTTTTCTCTAACTCAGATACAGATTGTTAGGCATTTTTTCCTGCAGAGTACTTTAAACTTTTACAAACCTTTCTGATATTTAAAAGATACAAACCGCATCTTATTGCTTGGTGCTACTTCATTAATGTCAAAAGCATGTTTTCATAAAACTAGCTATGCAATGTTCACGAAGGCACAGCACAGGAGAGTCAAAACGATAAAAACAACGAAAATTCGAAGAACCTTCATGGGAACTTTCAGTACTCAAAAACTTTTAGTAATGGGAAATTGTTTTTAGTTTGTTACAAAAATACGTGTACTGTACGTGCAGGCATGCAGGTCTATGACTGCGTGAAAAAATTCCTTGGTAGGAGTGGGCAGAGGCTTTTTTTCCTTGGATGAAGAGAACGAGTGTCTGACTCAAGAGGTTATCTTACATTGAAGCTTCATATACGCCTTCTAGGAATTGACTAAAAAAGGAATAAACTTTCAAGAGTCAAGACACAGCAAGAATTCTTGAATCCTCTTCAACTGTTTCTTTTCGAGGAATCTCTGCTGAAGGAAAAAATTTACAACTGACAGAAGTAATTAATTATCTTCCTGCTGACGAAGTTTTTTTTGGCAGTGGTTTTGATAAGAACCTGCTAGCAATTGAATGCGGTCACTTTTGTTGACCCAATGGTTTGCCGCAAATCGGAAGTTTTACGTCATGCTTCCTAGGTTGTTTACTTCCTGTTCCTGTTTGCTTTTAGCTAAAAGCGGCTTGAGTCCTAGTTTATTTCGTTCTCCTTGGTGGTTGTGTGCAGTCTCGCAGGTTTGTGAGAGCTAACTGGAAACATGAAGATTTTATTTGGATTCATGTTTATTGTCGTTCTAACTTTTGAGAGAAATTTCGAAGTTCAAGGACAACAGTCTTTGGTCGCAGGAGGGTAAGTCTATCATTTTGCATAAGATCTAAGATGAAAAGGGCAAGAATTAATTTCGTTTCGGATTGGCAGAGGACGGTTCTGAGATAAAAATTGGTTATTATGCCCTTTACTTTACTCAAGGGAAAATTAAGCGAAAATGATCCTTTGTATATGCAAAAACCTGACAGAGTTGACAGTATGCCCTGTTTCGCTGTTGAACTTTATATCTTATCGTCGTATATGCATATTTTGGAGAAGAACTTTCGAAAAGGTAATCATTATTTTTTAATAAATAAAGCGAAAAAGAAGAACAATCCCTTGATCAGTGGCACATTTTGATACTCGTTTTTCCTGGTTACATTTGCAACAGTTAAAATTACCCCATCAGGATTACTACCGTCAAAAGACTTGATTTATCCTCAAATTTTTAGACCCTCGAGCTTTTCGGGACTAAAAAAGGAATATTAATTATTTTAGGGGTATTCATCATCATCATCATATTGCTATATCGCACTACATTATAAATGTATGGCCGCAAACCACAACATTAACACAATTAAACGAAAATAAATAAACTAAATTAAACGTAACAGAACAGAACAGAAGAATATATGAATAAATGTAACACACGTTAATTCAAAGGTGTGTGTACATCCAGGAATATATAAATCAGGCTAGTGTTAATTGGTTAGTGTTTCCCTAATATCGTTAGCTTGGACGAGATACAATGCTAGGGCGGCTATTGTGTCGTTATCGTTAGAGCTCATGATCTCCTGGAATTGTAAGTTAGTTGTAAGGGGCGCGACCGAAGTATGTGTAATAAGAGGTTCCTTCTTTTAGGGTCTCATAGGCCAGGCATACAAGTAGGAAATGTATCTCATCTTCAATTAGACCAAGGGGGCAGTTTTTGCAAATACGGTCATTGACATCAAGCCTTTTGTGTCTTCCAGTCTCAATCAGTAATGTATGATCACTGCATCTAAATTTGCACAAGGTTTTACGGTATTTAAAGTTCATACTAACCGACAAATATTTTTCTAGCTTTAGTTGAGTAACGAGATTCTTTATACTGTAATTTTGATTGGGGGGTTTTCAGGCCAGTTTCACGCATTTTGAAATAACTGATTGTTCGTAAATCAATTTTTACCTATATTTCCAAAGCTGAGAAAAATAGAAAAACAATTGCAAAAATATTTCAGCCTTTCGGGTATCAAAGAAGCTTCGATTCATTCCAATTTATCAAGTAGTCTCTATTGACTTTGGCATAACAAATTTTATAGCGTGTGAAGTTCTTTTTGGTGCACCCAGTAAGACATACAAGTTGCAGAAATTATGTTGAGATTTTCAGCCATTTTTGCANTTGGCGAGTTCAAGTGATTTTATATAACGAACTGCAGTACCACAGCTTTTTATTGATCAGCAGGATCAAATTAATTGTTGTTTATTTCACTGTGGAATGTCATTATAAATTGATAATACATTGTTCAAATGCTGTGTTTGTTGTTTGTTTCCACTTCGTGCAAAAGCCAATACGTGCCGCACTCACTGACAATTGTTATTGCTAGTTACATTGTATAGCTTTAACATATGGGTAGTTGTGGTAGATCTGACAAAAAATTACAGACATTCCATGCACCATATGCTAGAAAAGCATGATGCCAGAACTGGAAGATTTTTTAATGATGTTTTCTTTTTAGGTTGAATGTATGCAGCAGGACGTACAAATACAACACTTATTACACAATAACAGCTTATCGTGTTGCCTATAGCAACTACAGAACTTGCTGCAAAAAAATTTGGGGCATTTGTACAAAGAGGTGTACAAGATATAGGTAAGCCTGTATGAGCACTCACATTTGAACTGCATTGCTATATCAAAATTTGAACATTTTACAGTTAACATTTTAACATAATAGTAATATTATGCTAACTCAAGAGTTTCGTTCGATTTGATCATATCATATCATATAAAAATTCTGTAAAAGCTTACCCGGATCAGATTATTTTCTAATATTTTTTGAAAAATAAAAAATATGAAAAACATATATATATATACTAAAAATACTCTGATCCAGGGTAGTAAAACCTATAAGCCTTTAACAGTTCTATTTTTACTCATAATTATATTTTATATTTTGTGCAATATAATCTCATTATAATGTACCTCAACGAATCGCCTGATTTGGTACGCATCCGAAATATGTTATAAGCGGGACTTTTGTTTTGTTTTGGTGTCTTAAGTGTAATTAGTGACTTCCATATATAATTTTTTTCTTGAAAAATTTTCAAGTCATACAGTACAACTCTTAGTAAAAAATACAATTTGCGCAAACTCTGCCTTCAGTCTGCATTGAGCATGCTTTATTGTTCTTAGGAGTTTGCAAGTTTATATAGAGTTTGTACAAATCTGCATGCTTTCAGGAAGCTTCAAACAACCATTTGCAAGCTGGTTTGGTGCAAAATTCAAACTCTTTTGAAGCATTTACAAAGTCCTAAATCTGAAACATACTTAAAACAAACTCACAACAAACTTTGCGCAAATTTGCTGCAATAATGCAAACTAAATGCAAATCCAATTTTTTACTGTGAGAAGACTTGTGAACTTTACAATGAACAATTCTCAAGAATTCTTAGACAAGAAAGCAGTGATAATGTCAGCAAGGCCTGTTCTGATAAATCATAAATAAATGATATATAACAGAGTCAAGTAACCTTCATATAAAACTTATGAAAGAGGATTTCAGAAATACTGCAGCTTTGTAAACATATCAATTTTCATCTTGATCAATTACATTCTTTGAATTTCACTTTCACTTTCGGACAATTGTTCTTGCATTCACCATGTGGGTAAAAAGTGGACCTTTCAGACAACGTTGGAACCTTTTCTAGAGACTTTTCTTTTCTAGTCTATCAAAAAATTCGAACTGTAACCTGGGGACCAGGTCCAGATATTCATATTAACATTTTGATGTTTAGTAAATTATAACCAGAAGATAAGGCTGTTTTTATTGACTTAAAGGAAAAATCATAAAGGAAGACAATTTATGATATTTAATATCACTGGGTTTGAGGAATAAACAGGTGGCTTTAAATAAAACATATTCAAAGTTAATAAGTGTGTTGCATAGACCCAAGGAAATCTTTGCAACTTATCTTTCACAACATTGCTCATTTCTTTTACACCGCCTTATACATTTACCTTAACTTATGGTCTCTAGCACTAGCAAGACTTCTTTCATCAATACATTAAGCAAAAATCGTTGGAATTCTAAAATCCTCTCCAGCTTAAAAAGCTGGGCACTAATTTATAATTGTGCAAGATTTAAGTCACTATTTACTTTTACTATTATCATCTACCTTGTAGGCAGCATCTTCCTCTTTTGTTTAAGTCTTCAAATTGCCATGTTGTCTATAACTTCACTAATCATTCAGTGAAATGTTTTGACTTTCACACATAATACTTGGAGAACACCAAGTCAAAATTTAAATATTTGCGTCTTGTTCCTTTCAATTTGCATTTCTTCTACTAGAACGAGAACTGTTGCATACACAAAGAATAAATTGAAAGTTAATACAGGTGTCACATATTACTGTTGTCCTGGATATAGGAGAAGAGGAAATCAGTGTCCTGTCGGTATGTCCTCTTACTTTCTAGTACATAGTTAATTAAATTTTTAATTCCTTACTCTGTTGAGATGCATAATATGTTTAGTGTGCAGAGATATGCCAATACTGCGAGTGGCATTGTAAAATAATCCTTTTTGCAGATTTTCCTCAAACAAAGGTGCCTTTTGCATCAATTTATTTCTAAAAATCATTAAAGATACAGTAGCATTGAAACTAAATTCCTGATATTGGTGATGCAGAGAATGTTGGCCATTTACGTATAATTATTCTCAAAGCTTGGAATAACACAAGAAGAATAACTTCACTTTAACTTTGATACCCGCTTTGAATCTTCTTCGAGATCCATGTGAATATCATGCACACATAATAGTAAAGTTTTCCAATTTCATCATTGTTTCAGCTGTTTGCACTCCTGCTTGTCAAAATGGTGATTGTATTGCTCCCAACAAGTGTCGATGCAGACCTGGGTTTTCTGGAAAATATTGTAGAATTGGTGAGTATTATTTTGCAAATATTTTTATTCCAGTAGATTATGCTTCAACAAGATTTTTGACTCACTAACTACGTACGTGAGTCATTGTGATCAGTCGCAAAATTATTTTGTCGAGTTACGAGCTTTGCCATTGTTCACAACAATGCAAGCTTCTTTCGACCGCAATGCAATGCTTGGATATTCAGGGCTGCTTCTTTTAGATTGATCACCTGAATGGTTTATCTGAGGATGGCTAGTCTGCACTTTAGCGGACCAGCTTTTAATATAGGCACGTTATGTGTCATGGGGTAAGGGTTGGGGTTAAGTTTTTGAAAAGGGATTTGAGTTAGGGTTAGTAGTTAGGGTTTAAGTTAGGGTTAGTTATGGTACGTTTGGGTTGGTTAGGGTTTAGTTAGGGTAAGGTAGGGTTTAGTTAGGCTTAGTTGGGTATTTGGTCAAAATAGTTCCTGAGAGATATGACATAAATCTGGTCCGCTAAACTGCAGTCATCCCAATCAACTAACCATTATTTGAAGGGTTATTACTGGCAGTAATAACCCTTCAAATAATGGTTAGTCGATTTCTGGTGATGGATAAGAAAAATAACTGCCTCATTAGCAACGCATAAATCACATGGCATGGTTATAAAATGAATTCTTACCTTTGCTTCATAGATAACAATGAGTGCCAAGCAAGTGCAAGTCCTTGCGAACAGCTTTGCAGAAACCTCAGAGGAACATATGCTTGTTCTTGCAGACGTGGTTACAGAAAGGTAATCAACAACCCTAAAGATGGAAAATGCCAAAGTAAGAATTATCAAAACTCTATTTCTTATGTATGGAAGTGTTCGATCAGTTTTCTGTTATCAGGGACGCCGGAGCGATGGTAGGGCAAGGGGGGCGAATGGGAATGCAAGTGCAGCTGAGATTGAAGGCGAGCGAAGCGATCCGAAATTTTGGGGGTCCGGGGGTACTTCTCCGAGAAAAGTTTTGCGGCAACGCCCTTTAGATTGGCTTAAAATGCTATTAACCCTTTCGCGCCGGCCAACACGTTTTGGTGTTTTCACTTGTATCCCTGTGCGACCGGCCAACACGTTTTGGTGTTTTCCGGGTATGTTCTAAATTAGGTCATTTTTCCCATATATGGCTGATCAAAACAAAGGGGGGATTGTTATAAAACAAAAGAGGAAGAATAACTCTATATGATTGGCTAAAGTTTGATAGACGTTGTCATATGAAATTCTTTAGTAAAAGTGGTTTCAATTTTGGCTTGACATGAAGCGGTTGTTTTGTAAACAAAATGGAGTTGTGAGCAAAGTTATCCTCAAATCTGAAGGGCTAGAGGCTTAAATTCATGGCGATTTATCGAAGAAGGGGAATAACAAGGCATTGAACAACATGATCAACACTTTGTTGTGTCGTCTGATTAAGGAAAAGCAATTTTGTTAGGTTTCTCTTCGACCAGGAATGAGGTGAAATGGGACGGTCGAAGGAAGCCAGCGGCTTAGGCCCAGTCAACTGCGTCAAACCAAGTTGGAGAGGAAGACATAAAAGGCTCAGAATGCTACTTGATTTATACTTCATCATGTTTGTCTGTGTTGTCTGGAAACTATTCTTAACTTTATAAATGGTGAAGATCATCAGCGGGAGAAAGTTTTACCTTGATCGGAATGAAAATATTTCATTTGCAAGGAAGGAGACTCGAGCCTCGCGGGAAGGCAAAGCCGCAAAGGAATTAGGCCATCTCTGTTTCTCCATGTGGTCTGCAAGCGGATATGTGAACAGCAAACAATATTTGTATCCAGCGAGTGAAAACAACATTTGTTCGACTTGCTTATGAATATGGAATACCGAAGATAAATAGAAGAACATTATATTCAAGATAAATTAACTTGCTCTCTCAAACAATCCTCGTAATAACTACGCAAAAATAAATTTTTCGTATGTGGCTCAATGTTTGTACGAAAAAGCATGGTAAAAAATTCTATAATAATCAACAAAAATTATATATGCAATCTTTTGCCTTTCAGCAAACTTTTTTGTATAGAATGTCTTTCGATACAAGCAGTTTCTTCCGTTGAAAATTCAGTTTTAAATTGTGTCCTTCTTGCGCGATGACTAGGCCCAGGAGTGCCGGTTGGAGAGGGTCTGTTGTCAATGGACAGCCGGCGCGAAAGAGTTAAGAATATTTTAACTAATATAGAAGACGTTCTTTTAAGATAATCGGTATGACTTATGTTATTCTATGTTTATTAAAAAGGCACTGTTGCCCCCTTGCGCCCGCACCCCTTCGCACCCCCTCTCTGGCGTTCCTGTGTGTTATTCTTGTAAAAATGATATTTATCAACATAGATACTCTGTGCAAATGAAAGAAATTGCAACAGCAGCACTGTTCATGTGGTGTGTTCTTAATTCAAACTGCTTGAACTATCACGTTCTAAGTGAAATTCAAAATTCTTGTAATACGACTGCATGATCACAGTAAAAGCTCCAGTTGGCTACCCTCTCTTTTAGGCCCCCTCCCCCTTCTTGGACATAATCAGGAACAAGTATTTTGTTATCAAGCCTTCGTGCCTATACAGCATCTAAATACGCAAACATCTAAATATTTTGTTGATGCACCCGGGAGCCCCATTAAGTGGCATATGAGCTGGAAGTCTTATAATTATATTCATTTTGCTGAAACTTTCATATTCATTTCCAGATATCAATGAATGTGCTTCTAGCAAGAGATTATGCAGTTGTGCGGTTGCTAAATCTACTTGCAAAGCTACTTGCATTGACACAATAGGGAGCTATAGATGCCAATGTAGCAGTGGGTATCAACTTGTAAGCAACACTATTTGCAGAGGTTAGTGCTCTTTCATGTCTGAGTATTGATTTTCACCATTTTGGTATAAAGAACAGTATCCATTTTGTGATTTGGTATAAAGAACAATTAAATAGGCCATTTTCGAAAGATTGGTATAAGGTCGGGTATATATTTTCGAAAGTTGGTATAAAATCTGGTACAAATTTTTGAAAAGTTGATATAAGGAGCAGGTATGCGTTTTACGCTTGTGTGGCACGTCCCTAACCAGAATTTGGTCAAGTTTCTCCACCCCCCCAGGGGATTATTAACCCTGGAAGACAACAAGGGCAGATTGTAAACGTAGCATTCACTGCTTTTGATTGACATTCCAGTACAAAGCGATTAGCGTTTGCGAATGAAGGAATTTCTACGACTGACTAGCCAATTTGCAAATGTAAATTAAAGTAAACCGCAACAAACAGCCTAAAACGGGTATGGTTAACTAACTCTTTGTGCTGACTCTTCTGCGTGATTTTTAACGCATAGGAAAAGAAAAGAATAGTTGTCGCTTCTGGAAAGGATTTGGATTTTGACGCAATATACTGCGTGCGCTAAAATAAACCTAATTTTTTTGACAGCCAGCTACAAAAAGTGCTTGCTAGGGAAGCAAATAATTTTCTTTTTGACAACTCGATGATAGAATAAACAATCCAGCCATATTTCTAGTTTTAGTTACAGATAGGTTTTATATGTCTTTTACTGGTTAAAAAAATGCTCAATGTCTTGTTGGCAGAGCGAATTATAGTACGAATGAAACAATAAGACAAAACTACATTCTTTGTTGTTACTCAACTTTATGATTAGATTTAAGTTTAACGGGATCTATTAACATTTTGTACACGCAAAGAAATCAAATTTTTTTTTTTGGCTATCAGAAAATGATAAGCTCATTTTGGCTCAGCAGGTACGAAAAGGAAATTTGAAGTTCAATAGCTCAATGATTTTTTTAGATTTTTAATCAGCGCTAGTTACTTTGTGTATGTCGGTGCAATCGAACCCACAAGGCATCAACCAAGTAGTTTTGTGGCTATACTTTGTCAGACTACAATGAAAACTGTGTTCGTCACTTATAGAGCCCTATCGCCCTCTTCAGATCACTGCAAAATTTATGTCGAGTTTCCTGTCACAGGAAAGCACCACAAAAAAGACAAACCTACTAATTTATTCCTAATTTAATAGTTAATAAGATTGACACCCAATGATACACCTTAACCTACCTTCCATCGTGAAATCACTGTCGAAAGACACACGAAAGCCTTCGAAGCAGCCGGTGATCGGAAGAGGGCGATATGGCTCTAGATCGCTCGAATTTTTCAACTGTAAATATAAATGTTATTTTTATGCAGATGTTGATGAATGTAAGGTTGGTGGGCATGGATGTCAACAACGGTGCGTAAATGAAATTGGTGGATTCAGATGTGCATGTAACACTGGGTATTGGCTTCAACAAGACAAAAGAAGCTGTTACGGTAACGCATTAGATGTTTCCATCTTTGTTTGATATATTATTACCTTTTGTATATCATACTGTTTGTGCTATTGTTATACATTAAAGACTGTCGCCTTAACGATTTGATAATACACAATAAATTTGGATTGGAATTCCATTGTTTCGTGACTCTTCATTTTATTTAACTTTCAAATGTAATTAAAGTTGATTTAATGTTAAAATTGTAACATTGATTATTTTATGCGAGGCTCTCCAAAAATGTTGTGCCCAGTTTGTGTGGATGCTGTGGAGGAGCTGTAGCTTCAATTGTTCTTTATTGTATGCAGTTGCATAGGATGGGCTTCAACTTACAGTTTAACTCCTTCTTTAAGTAAATCTAAGAAGTGGTTGCTGATTTATTTCACAAGAAAGTCAAATATGTGGTTGCTTCAAAAAGCGCAGTTCCTTTGCTCTCCAACAATGTCAAAATCAAGTAAACATGGTCATGGAATAAAAGGGTTCTAGCGTTGTATTGACATTTCTTCTACATTTAATAAATGGTTAATAGTGTTGTTTATTTATAACAGAACATTATTAACACTTTTTGGTGGCCCCCCTGTATAAAATATGTTATTTTCTTTTGAAGATCTGAATGAATGCCGTCGCACAAATGGAGGCTGTGAGCAGATTTGCAGGAATACTCCTGGTTCTTATAGATGTAGTTGTAGGCCTGGTTATACTCTTGGATATGATAAAGCTCGATGTACAGGTATTACTATTTTTTTGCTTATAATATTGTTTATCGCTCAGAAAGTTGATTTAAATCTGCATTGTCTTTGAGCTGATTGGTCAAATAAAGCACGTTCGAAAGAAGAGAAATAAGGCAAGCTTTGCAATTTTTAATGTGCTGGAGATGCTAAAATGTTCTTGGTCTCCTTGAAGGCCTATTGAAGGTAATGTTTTTGACAAGTTTTAAAGTATATTCAGGTGACTTTGAAATTTCATGACGATGCAACGGTTCAATAAAGAACTTAGTCCCATTGCTGTGTTTGAGATCTGTGGGCAGAAGTATGAGCTTTTCTTTCAGATAGCTGTCAAATAGCCAAATCAACATTTAGCACATTCGGTACATCGAAAATTGTGAACTTAATACCGGTCAGACTTTCTTTAGTCGGAGAAGAAAACATGATCTCAAGACATAAATATTTGGTACAATAGGCGTTCATATTCATAATATTTTTGTTAGTGATTGCACTCTGACATCTAGTCAATCACATTCATGGCAGTTTACCTCTAAAATTTTAAATTAGCTTCAACTTGGATTGGAATTGTATTTATCATAGCTGTCAGCATATTCGAAAAAAGATTTGTTATTTCTAATAAAAATCTACAAATTGTGCCAAATAACATCTTCTGAATATAAAGATTTTACCAATCACTAATTAAAATTTCCATACATAGTGCTAGCAATTTTTGGAATTACCAATTAAGTGAGGCTTTTTTCGCATGCTCTTCGATGTTTTATAGCACAACGAAATGGTAATCGCTGATTTAAAAAAGAATTGCTGTCTCCCATCGTTTCAGTGGCATGCACACTTCTGAGTGATCCTCCTGTTTATATTAGAATTCGGACGGTATCTAGATTCACCCAAGCATTTTAGTTTCAGTCATTTTTCACAGTGGCGTAAACAATTTCAGTCCACTTTTGTTCCTTGAAAAACGTTACAATTTTTCTTTAATCAGCTTAGAGTAAGGTCGGAAAATATAGGTCAGAGTCGGACAAAATTGGTAGTTGACAAATTCGTTGATTTCCCCACTTTTCAATCACGAATAAAGACACTTTTATTTATTGAAAAAAAGTTGCAGGCTTTTTTATATTTTTTTTATATTCAATTAAAAAGTTACAATGCAAGATACTATCAACACTACTTACAAACTACTTTACGATACTACAAGGACGATACCATAGAGAGCAAAAAAAGGCTATCACTACTCAATGTCCATTACATAGAAAACTAATAGTTTGTTTCAAATTAGATTTCACTTGAAAATGTCTGCGAATAACCACTTAGCATGTTTAAAACCACTTTGCCCCATTTTTAAAAGCAACAATTTGAATGACCCATTTTGCCCCACTCCAACCTGTACCATTATGTGTAGATTTGCTAGACTTCATTTAATAATCAATTTGTTTCTAATTCTTCGATTTAGATATCAATGAGTGTTTGACAGTGAAACCATGTGGTAGCTCGAATGGCATATGCCAGAACACACCTGGAAGCTACCGCTGTACATGCAAACCGGGATATAAGCTCGTTGGTGGCAATAAATGTGTTGGTAAGTTATAATTAGTTGTGCTCGCTAACTACACTTTTTGCTGTTATATAGAAGGTAGTTAAATTGCTTAATGTTTACAAAATCACCCCAAATCATTGTTAGAAAAAGCATAAGAGCATCAACTTGGTACTTTTATGAAGATTCAGTTTTTAACTCTTGAGGGAGATGAAATATATGTGCGTATAGCTTTGAGGGGATGGTCAAGGCTTTCAGACCCTTTCCATGCATTTCTAAGTGAAGGATATTTTGTAAATTCAAATTTTACCTATACTGTCAGTGAGCATAGGTTCCAAATCTTTAAATTGACATAAAAAGGTCGGTGTAAAATTCAGTGACATATTTCTTTGAATCGAATGGCTTGAAAGAAACTTTAGCTACTTTGCTGTAACTCTACCGTTGGACTTTTCAGAAATCTTGAATATTTTCGAAATTACGGCGTATTTCATATTTCAACTCATTTGAGGATGTGACATCATCAAATTTCTAAATCGCAAACCAGAAGAGTGAAAGACTTTTGCTTGATACCATATTGTAGATGTTCATAAACTATGTTTTTCTGGAAAATTATTTGATGTTTCCTCAAAAAGTTTAGAAATTACGATGGTTTAAAGTTTTTTTCAAAATTTTTCTTGAATTCTTAAAAAAGAAGAAAAGCACTCTAATTCTGAAAATATTAAAGATTTCTGAAGAGTCCAACGGTAGAATTATTACAAAGTAGCCAAAGTTTCTTTCAAGCCATTCCATTCAAAGAAATAGGTCACAGAATTTTACACCGACCTTTTTAAAGATTTGAAACCTATGCTCTGTCAGTGCTCAGAAAAATAGCAGAAATCACAAACTTATTTCAGCCTTTGGACTATCAATCAATATTTAATTCTTTATAATTAATCCGACAGTAATGTGGTAAATCCATTTCGTTTCCTCTCGTAGATGTAAATGAATGTGAAGGAGCTAACATGTGCTCGCAAAACTGCCACAACACTGAAGGTTCTTACTATTGCAGCTGTAGGAAAGGCTACAGTTTGGCCAACGACAACCAGAAGTGTGCTGGTAAGAATTTTACGAAATTCAGCGTTGGTGTATATTCTTTAACATAATTTTGACTTCTGAGTTAGAATCTGATCTATAGACTTTAACATACATCTAAAAATCACCTCTTTTCTCAGTTGTATCTCAAAAGTTGAAAAGAATTTTCTTATTCAAAAACTGGAGAGAAATTTTTGATTCTGACTATCATTTGAACTTATCAGTTTTTAATACAGCCCATAATAGAGAAGAAAGTGATGCTTCCCGTATCCCCTGTAATAAAGTGTATTAGAAACATATTTTAATTACTACTTTCTCCGTCCATCTTGGATTTAAGTTTTAATTTTTCTTTATTTTCAGACATTGATGAATGCAAAACTGACCTGCATGACTGTGATCAAACGTGCATCAATAATATTGGCTCATTTAGATGTCAGTGTAGGCCTGGGTATCGCTTGCAGTCTGACAAGAAAACATGTAGAGGTATGGTGATTATTGGAACTTCTTTACGCCATTTCCTAGAAATTGTTAGAATTTGTTAGAAAGTGTTTTCTTGTGCTACCGAGTTCCAAGAATATCGTTTCGAAAATGCACTGAATTAAAGCAGAATATTTTAATGTACCAGTCCTATCAGTGCAGTGCTTATGATTTTAGAACCAAGATTGATGAGAGGAAATCACGTTTTCGCTACTTTACATTATATGCTGAAGTTTCCTTCAGTGTAAAGAAACGTGTTGATAAATTGTTGGACACTTTCTTTTACTGCTAAATCGAGTAAATCAACCAAGTATACTGAAAATTTGGCTATCTACATTCTGCTTGTAAAAACGTTCCTCGTGTTAATGGAGAAGTTGAAGAATCTTTATAAATCTTGTCCCTACAAATGTGGAATATCCCCATCAAACTCAGTGGTGTTTTCCAAATTCTGAAAATTGAGAATTTGTGACTCCTATTTGCTCAAAGTTTGTCTTATGTCGAATTTTCTTTTACGGGCTGAATTCTCGTAAATTTGGATGTGTTATATCATATGAGCCAAGAAAATGTGAAACTTTTAGTCTTGCATGACAACTGTCTTATCAAGAAAGTATACATTGACGTTTTAGGATTGGTATGGCATAGGAGAGGACTTGATAATGTCCCACATTTCTCGTTGTAACAAAACAATCTTGCGACTATGAAGCCACATCTAGCAAGGGAATATCTTATAGTATCAAATTTTCCCTTGGCATCAACGCACAAAAATGGATCAATGTGATAGGTCTTTGGTCATCTGGTAGTCATTCCCATGTATTATGCTCTAGTCCTATTCCTTAAAACTGGCTCTTCTACGGTAAAATGACAACAGCATTTTTAATATCAGACAATCAGAATTTATTTGTTTCTACATATAATACACAAGATGATAGTCACACATTGCATTTCTTGCAGCTATTCCGTGCAAGAGGCTGAATAATCCCAACTATGGATTTGTTCGCTGCATGGGTTTGAATTATGGTCAAAAGTGTACATATTCGTGCAACCGTGGATATAGATTGATTGGTGCCAAAGACAGAACGTGTCAGCTTTCATCCAGATGGTCTGGTCGGTCTGCAAGATGTTTGCGTAAGTTTTCATTACCTTAGCACAGCATTTTGGTTACATTGCCATCATCTTTTGTTGTTTATTTCATTTGCAATATAAAGATCTGAATACGGTGAGATATTATTGTGTTCTCCTTTATGCAACTACTGTAAGTTATATTCAAAATTGCTTTGAAAACGAAACTGTACTACAATATATTGAAATGTCTTCGTTGGACACTCATCAGAATATAAGACGTCAAATACACTGATGAGTATGAAGCTCGTGAGATTTTGGTGAGTGTCAGCTGAAAATATTTTAATAAGTTTTATTATTTTTTCACTTTTCAAAGCAAAACAAGTTTTATTCCACTAGATGACTTGTAACTAAATTTTTCTCCGTTATTCTTGCAGCAAAGCCTTGTCCAGCAATTCGCCCTCCCTTGAATGGCTTTCTGGAGCTACCTTGTGTTGAGCAATATAACTCAACGTGCACAGTTCGCTGTAAGAAAAGCTTTCTTTTGAGTGGCAGTAGTGCAGTCAAGTGTGATATAGTTGGTAACAAAGTTGCTTGGATAAACAACAATGCGAAATGTAACGGTGAGCATATGGATCTATCTTTAACGGGGCTGGGTCACGAAACTGTAGACAAACCTGTAATATCTATTGTTTGTCGGTTGTTTTTTGCATTTGTTTTTGTGGATGGGGGGGGGGGGGGGTGAATCCACTCCGAAGTGATTGTTCGAAATTTGCTTATATCTCTGCAGTCTTACAACATACGAATATTATCTTTGTTCCTCAGTAAAATATAAGAATTCATCTCCACGATAACGGTTTCAATTTCAAAAATATAATGAAAAATCTGTTCTGTGTAATATGGTCTACCTAAAACTGAAAAATCGTTGCATCGACAGATTTCGTGACCCAGCCCCTTTAAATAACGATTGATTTATCTTGAACAGCAAGCATTATAATCATTCCAAAGTAGGATTAACTGCTCAACAAGGGCAGATTTTCCAGCAATAGCATTTGTTCTTTTTGTTAACAGGCCCGTACAAAATGGTTGGTGGCTCCAAACATAGGTATTACTATGGCCGATTAGTCAATTGAATGATAGAAATAAGGCAAACTGTGAAAGATGGCCTGCAACCTAGATTACACTCATATTGCATGCGAACAGGGCCTATCAATAGAAGTGAAAAGCATGCATAAAAAGTTAATGGATGAATATAAGAATGTGTGCCGTAGGTAGTTATCTAATGATCTAATGTTTTTAACTGCTCCAAGTCATTATCCAAAATTTTGTTTCCGCATTCGATTTGTCAATATGATTCTTCAACTATTATTGTTATGATTCTAAAGGAAAGCCAAAACAAAAGTACTGATGTTTGAAAAATAACCAAATTTGATTTTGCAAATAATCATTTAATCAAATCAAATGATCAAATACTCACTTTTTATTGTGCTATTGAGTAATTTATGACAAACATCATATTTCATGCAGAAAAAAGTTTTGCAATGGTAGCTAGGAAAGCATATTTTATGACCAAGCAAGTTACAGTTCTATTCCAAGTGTTCCTATGTCGAAAAAATCATTTCATACATGATAATCGAGCTTAAAGGGAATCAACATAGTTAAAAGCTGGCCCGGGCCAAGTTACGAATATGGTATATTGTATTTGATACTGTTGGCACGTGCCATTTCATTGTGTAGCTGAAGAAACAATGGGTGCGTGGGCGTTTTCGTAACCTATTTATAGCGACCATTCAATATAGCTATGTCTGTTTTCTTTAAAATGTGATATATATGCAACGATGTTTCAATACAGAATCAGGAAACAGTTTATTTTATAAGCATCAAATTTATATAGTTTAGATTGTTTCAATCATTTCAGAAATTAAGCTCTGCAAACCGAACCCATGCAAGCACGGAGGTAACTGCCGATTGAAATTTACATCTGGATATGAATGTAGCTGCGCGGGAACTGGTTACACTGGAGAAAATTGTGAGTTAGGCATCATAACGATGACTCCATACCCGCCACTGATCCTTGGAAAGCGATCTGATTGGTTGAGAGTGACTGCGAACCCGAGTAAAGAATTGATAATCACACCACAAGCTATGAATGGTGATGTTGTCTTTACACCCAGAAAACTAGTATTCAGGTAAGAAATTTTCGTGGTATATCTGGTGAACAACGGTTGATTTTGTAGCAATCGCATCTGTTGGTTTTTATTGACACGCCATTTCAAAGCGATTAGCCATTGCAGACAAAGGGAATTCTCTCAAGCAACAATTCAAAACAAAGAAAGCTGCAAATGATGCTTCGAAACCAGTATGACCAACTGTCACGTTGTGCACACCAAAAGGCATTTTTAAGAGAAGTCATGACTATATACCGGGTGTCCCAAAAAAACCGCAGTAGATTTGATCTGGACTAGCGACAAGAATTTAAGTCGAATAAATCCCTAATAATTTTTGAAGTAATCCTCGATAATTAACTTAAAGATAAATACCTTGTTTGTTGATACTGGTGCATTGAGAGCTGAAATATTAATCTTGAAAGTCCAAATTTGCCTCCACCTCCAAACCAGAGCTTCTATGTTTTGGCCTATAGTGCAAATGCGCTGTTTCGGAAATCTCCTGAATCATATCGAAATACGAGCAAGAAGACTCGTGCTTAGGAACGTATTTGAATAGAAATCTAAACTTAACTTGACAACCAGAATGAAATGCATTTTGTATCATCTATCTTGGAATAATTACGAAACAAGCAATCGTATACACCCAAGGGAACTAATGTCCACGGATAAGATCTTTGAAAATGATCACGCACTCGTTCTTGGATTGGTATTTTTGTAGGTGCATTTTGATTGAAGAAAGCTATTCCTTGGTGACTGTATGCACTGACATGTTTGTCAATTCTCAGCTTTCAAATTTCTATTCAAATGTGTGCCAAAGCATGGNCAGCGGAATGGTTCCCTTGGGTGTGAAAATAAATTATTTCGTGCAATCTTCATTGCTTGAATGAAACGCATTTTGTATCTTCTATCTTGGAATTATTACGAAACAAGCAATCGTATACACCCAAGGGAACTAATTTCCACGGATAAGATCTTTAAAAAGGATCACGCACTCGTTCCTGGATCAGTATTTGTGTAGGTGCATTTTGATTGAAGAAAGCTATTCCTCGGTGACTGTATGCATTGACATGTTTGTCAATTCTCAGCTTTCAAATTTCTATTCAAATGTGTGCCAAAGCATGGGTTCTTGTTCACAACTACTATGCTATGTCTATGATCGAGGAGATTCCCCTAAACAACGCGTTTGCAGTATAGGCCAAAACCTAAAAGCTCTGGTTTGGAGGTGGAGGCTAATTTGAACTTTCAAGATTAATATTTCAACTCTCAATGCACCAATGTCAACAAACAAGGTATTTAACTTCAAGTTAACTATCGAGGATTACTTCAAAAATTATTAGGAATTGATTCGACCTAAACTCTTGTCACTAGCCCCGATCAAATCTGTTGCGTTTTTTCTGGGACACCCGGTACTGTATCTACAGAAGAAGCTAATCTAAAGAAGAAGGATATATGTAAACATATGTGTCGTGGATTTTATTCATTTGATTCCGAAGTGGAAAGGAGGCATTACAATTCGTACATGCTGGTTTCAGGGCATCTTTTGCGGCTTCCTTTGTTTTGATTTGTCGCTTGAGAAAATTCCCTTTGTCTGCGATATCTAATTGCTTAGAAATGGCGTGTCTATCAAAAGTAATTGGTTACAGAATATGCCCTTGTTTATCGAGTTACCTTAGAGGAGTTAGCCACTAGTAAAGATATCCTGCTGCAAAATTCTTCATTCGCAACTTATCGGAAGTATATCTCCCCATCGTATAGGGTAGAGTGGAGCAAAATGGGTCAGAGTTGGGCAAAATGTGCCCCTTGATTGTTTGCTTCTAAAATTGAGGCAAAGGGCTCTTGGTTGGTTGTAATCTTGTTGCATTCCCAATGGCTAAAATTGTCTTTGGTCGTGATAGAAACTTATTTTCTACAACTAAAGCCCAATAACAGTGATGTCCATGAATTCGTCAATTACCCATGTTGCCCCACTCAGATCCAATTACCCATTTTCCCCCATCTTACCCTACGCTTGTACCACAGTGTATGGAAGAAAATAGCATTAACGACTTTCTAATTAAGACTTCTATAAAAAATGTGGAAATAAGCTTGCGAAATAATGGAAATCTGCTAACAATATTGACCCCTGCTAGATATGCATAAGCGATTTTTACCTGTATAGCGTTGAAAATCACAATTTATTTCTGTCAAACTTGCTGTATTTCAAATCTTTTTTTGTTTTTGTTTTTTTACAAATGAAACAGTTTGATAGCATGTAATGGAAAGACCCATACACGCGAAGGTTTCTTGTTTGACCTCCTTTTTTTATTTGTTTCAGCTATTCTTTGTGTAATATTTGGTTTTGTGTTTTTCACAACAGGCATCCACTTACATCCTTGAAGTTCAGAGTCAATCCTGGCAGTTCTGGTTTGATCCGAATCACTTATGTCCTCTCCGGAACAAATAATAAACAATTTTCAAGAATCGCTGATTCTTTTGTTTATGTTGCTCCACTTGGTGCATCAGAAAAAGTTACAAAAATCCCTGATGAAAAATTCACAACAAAATTATGTCACGAGAAAATTCTTGATAGATGTTCAGATAAACAAACCATTAAGCTTGCATCGTCATGTCCTTGGTCTGCGAGTGGAACCGATGGTTATCAATCAGTTAATGCTGGAGACCTAAAGCTTCCATTATCTCTTGCTGGGGTCGTCTTACCTGAAGAAGGTCTTTCTACGTGGATGTACCGTAAAAAGGGAGTATTGACAGTCAGTAAAGAGCTTAATGGCGTTCTGAGAAATGGACCAAAATTCTGTGCCGATAAACAATCGTGTCAGGGTGCAAAATACACAAATGCAGAACATCGATTCTTGATCAAGCAAAATATGTTTTTGAGGTCACATCTCAAGGCCTTGTCGAGTATCTTACCACCGTGGTTATCAATGCTTGTCAAGTATGATTACAGTGGATTTCATGTCAACAATATACAGAGCATGATTTTGAAGAGCTATCACTTGAAAGACCTGCAAATTTGCCGCAACTTGGCCACAAATTTCAAACCTAGCATATACTCAGCACAAATCACATTTGCACCAATAATCCTGAAAGCACTTGGTATGATAGTGAATTCAGAGAGCACTCATCCAACATGTATCGTAACAGACTTGTGTAGCAAGGCTACTTTTGTGTCCTTACCAACTGATAAAGTTGTGAACCTAACGCCTGATCTACAAGCCTTGGGTGTGAGAAATTTCGCTCTAAGAGTTCATGGCCTTGGCTTTGCATCAAAGTCTGTGATTAAGCAAGCATGCATAGAGAAGAATGGTACATGTATTGAAGCTAAACAATGGCTTAAAGTTTCTGGGGGCTTTGCGAAAGAAAATGTCAATATATCAATTGATGGGGAAGCTTTTGTTGCACCTTCGAATCTTCTTGAGGTATGTGTTTTGCATTGAATGAATCTTTAAAGGGGCTGTATGACCAAAACTTCCAAAAAACTATTACTTTCTCTCCCTATTGCAGGCAAATAGCAGCAGATACATCACAAATAAAGATATTTTCTACTGTTTTGAACTCCGTAGAATTGCCAGGGCAATCACATTTTTCATACCATTAGAGATTCAGGTGGATTCTACGAGTATTTAGATGTGTCTAGCCTAAACACACGAATGGCCATTGCAGGGTGAAAAATCTCGATGCCACGTGCGAATAAGAGGGAGATTCATCATTGAATTTGTAATATTGATTAGCTTATCTTAGTATTTTTTTGCTAAAATCGTGTACAGCCTCTTTAAAGTAAATCAATAGAGTTAAAAGCTGCTTAGCAAGGGGGGCTGGGTCAATCTAAAGGTAACCTATTGTATTTGATGTTCTCAATCAATGAAAACAATAGGAACATAAGTGGCGCGTTTCGTTCTTTTGTGCTATGTTTAGACTAGATTGCTACATCTCCGTTCATTTACTTTAATTGAAGGCAAAATAAAAATAGATGTATTGAGAGTAATATCTTACCTAGCAAATTCTTTCTGCCCCTGCGGACTGATCTCTTTTTCTGAGAATTTGTCTTCAGTATTGAAACGGAAAAGTTCGTAAAATTTCTCTTTGGTACTGACTGATTTCTGTGTCTCTTATTAAGTTACAGTAGTAAGAAATGAGGTATTAACTCAGAAAAGAAAATACTAATACATATATAGTTTATCGTGCATGTTGTTTTTATATTACTACTGATCATGGCCGTACACAGCTCAAAATAACTAGGGTGGCAAAGAAGGAAATATTTCCTATAATTACGTCAAAATTACAGTAAATTGTATTGTTTCCTTGGGATTTTTAGAGGTGCAACTGCCCCTGCTGCCTCTATGCTGTGTACGGCCTTGCTACTGATAAAAAGTGCATCAGTTTTCGCCTCGATAATCTTATTCTCCTACTTGCTTCTCTTTCTTTTGTTTTTGGGCTTTTCAAAAGTGTCTGTTCACAGGCTAGGTTTTCTTTATCAAGGCAGTTGTTTAAAGAGCTGATTCTTCCATCTATTTCAGGCAGCAGTTAAGCGCTTCGAGAGCATAACGAAATACGTCTACAAAGGTGCTATCCTTGCTTCTTTATCTCTAGCTGCTGGAGGCAAATCAATCAATATACAAATTCAGGACAAAAACATTGTTGGCTATGGGTCCTTTGGTAAGTTTATCTAGACTGAATACAGCGTCGTAGTTATCCCTATTGAAAGACCTGCCGGACGCTCCAACTACGACTTATTATCAAACATACACAGAAGTCAGACTAAATTTTGTGATTTTCACGCAGTCATTTTAGTAGTAATGGCTGATGGCCTAAGTAAAACCCCGATGACAAAGCAGTTCGTGCTTCCAGTGCAAAGACATGTTTATAGAACAAAGTGCAAGTATAAAGATTAATGTTTCTTTTATCCACAAAGTGGAAATTCTCACTGTTATTTGTTCAAATACTGTGGAGTGATTGCCGCAACGGAAAATCAAAGCAGCTTGTCAAATTAGTCCATTTTTTGTATGTAAATTATGAGACCCAGGTTGAGCGATCTCAGTTCGGTGTTAGTCTCGTTTTCGTTTACGATAACTGGGACTCATTGTAATCATGCATGATCTCCTTTTGCTATTGGATTTCAAGGGGCATATTTTTTCACCACTTTGATAGAAGTTTTAGGATATTGATAGAAATTTCAATCCTTGTAAATTTATTCTAATGAAATAATAACGGCGGTCAATTATTAAAAATTAGCCATTTAGAATTCCTGTCATGGCTTCCGGTACACTGCATGCTTGCTGAAAGATGAACAAGGAATAAATTAATTAGAAAAGATCGTTAGTATGTGCACTCACATTTCCAGTCCTGGGGACCAGCTTCTACTTTTATACTACCAAAGGACTCTATACAATTCCATGCATCCGAAATAAGAAATATTTGATCCCGGTGACCCACCCTCCTGAATTTTTCAGTTACCCTGCCATCCCATCAACCGTAGTGTTTTTTCAGATCAGTTAATCTCAAAATGTCTGTCGAGGGAAAACGGAAATTCTCAATTTTCTGTCATACAATCACCTTTTTGTGAAAATTTTTTCTCCTACTGCTTTTAGAGGCTAAATTAGAAATTGCTCAGCAATGCATCTTATCAAGTAACTATAACAAATGTCCATTATTGTAATTTCCAAAGTCTTAATTTCCTGTTTTATTTCAGGAAACCCGAGTACAGAAAGCCTTACAAATGAGATGTATGGATTCAATTTTAAGACAAATTCGCAGGTTCATATCATGCATGGTGCGTCTACAGTTTCGTTCCATCCTGACAAACTTGCATCGAAATCAGAGCTAAGCTGCCGAGTCTTATACGGCCTAACTGGTGGACAAGTTACTGCTATTAACAACAAAGCAAAACTTCGATTGATGATGCGTCGTCTAACAAGATCTATACCAGGCTCCACTAGAAATCTGCTAATGTCATTACGCAGACGTAAATCTGTGTACAGCACTGAGTATAATGCTTTGACTAGCTTTAACACGAAAGCAATCAAGATTCTAAAGGACTTAAAGAGCACGCTGGCAGACTCAAGCTCCGATTACGGAACAATTGACACCTCTCTGGCCACATTGAGAAATCTTGCTGTCGAAGGAAATGATATTGCATCATTGCTAGCTAGTCATGTGCCATTCTTAGAGAATGTACGCACAACAAAGCGGTCGATCCTGAATCGGCTGAGATTTTTCAAGCTTATTCTCAAGCAAGCTGGTGGCCTAAATACAATCCCTAAGTCGGCACCGGTACTTGAAAACTATTCCGGGCTTGTGATCAAGTATGTTGGAAAGCTATGTTTCCATGCACTATGTTTCAGTAGCATCGCAGTCACTGTCCATGATGTCAAATCCCCTGGAAAGCTAAATATGAATGCATCAAACTCATTACTTATATCTGCCACGTTCTTAAGCGACCAAACAATTGCAGGCCAGTTTAAAGTTGCAAAAGGAACGACAATACGTGCCGAAGTTTCAAAAAGCAGGGACAATTATGTTGCTGAACTTCCGATCACTGTGAAGTTATTCGGCAGCGAAGTATCTGCCTTGTTGAAGATTGATTCGAAGAAAGTTGGTTTTGTTCTACCAGATTTTAATCTCATTCAAGGGCTACATTTCGACTTGACAGTAGAAGCCAAGAATTCTAGGAACACCAACTGGCAGAATATCTTCTTCACAGTATCTGGGCTGTCGTCAGAAGGATCCGCGATATCTCGAGGGCTAGAAAAATTGATTACAGATTACATTGCAGTTACTGCAGGCCTTATCAAATCAAGGCACGGTGATGCATCTCATAAGGTTCAAGATTTTGATAAAACGCTCAAACTATGGAGAGCGAATCTTACTGAAAAAGAGACCCTGTTTATGAAGGCACAAAGGAAGCATGAAAAGTTGAAAGCACAATATGCTTCATCATTGACGAACTTGAATGTTGCAATGACTACTTTTCGATCTTATCGTGTTAGCGAATTTTTCAAGAACATCGAAAAAGATCTTAATATGCTGCATCCGTTTAAAAAATGCAAAGAAACCTGTATATCCGTTCCTATTTGCTACATCTGCCAAGAACCTGTAACAGTGGATGTTAATACTTTAGCTTGCTATGTTGTTAACAGAAAAGTTACCACAACGGTTTCAGTACCGCTTAGGTCACAGTGTCAGTTAACTGACTATCGATTCACTCCCATCTATACTGGGACATGCAAAAGAGGGAAATCAGCAGGACCAACCGCCGCACTCAGTGCTGTTGGAGCAGGAATTGGCGCAATTGTGGGAGGACCAGTCGGAGCTGTGGTTGGTGGTATTATTGGAGGATTTTTAGGTGGATTGTTCTCAGCTTGCAATGAATCCTATGAAGTCTATAAAGAGGTATATATGCTTCAAACACTGTTATCCTTGTTATACCGTGTGATTCAACAATTTTTAGACGTTCGAAACCCCGTAGCTCTCAAACCATTAATCAGATTCCTATAAACTCATTAGACTGATTACAATGGGTCCCAGTTATCGCTCACGAAAACCAGACTAATGCCAGCCAAACCCAGTATAACAGTAAATGTAATCAGTCTATAAACTAATGATACTTGTATAGCTAATATGTCAAATTGATATAAGGCTTTCGTTTAGGTCGCATCATTCTCCAGTTAATCTTCATTCAAATAATCATTTAAAACATGCCTAAAATCCTCGCTCTACCATGGGCCAAAATTCAATAGAGAACCCAGACTGTGCTAAGCGATATGATGGCGACTGGTTTCGGATCATTGGCAGTGCAAGGTCATCTTTTTATTTTGATATTTTGGAATCTATCGACATAAAAGCCATAAAATTAGTGGTTTCTAGATAAAAAGTTTTAATTTTCTTACTTGTATTTTTCGTGAAATTCTCGTTGCTCGTTGGTTTAATGGGTCTCTGATTAGTTTTCAATTCAATACAAATCTAGACTAGGCTGTTTTTTATTGGCAGTATCAATTAACGTTCCAATTCTCGGTAGGGGCAAAATAGTCCTTCAAAAACAAACTTTCGACAAAATACACAGAATTTTGATAATAATCCACAAACCAAGCAAGATAGAGGGCTACACGTTATGAATTTCTTTAAAAAAGGAAGCCAGTTTCTAGATTTCAAATATTTTATTGCCGTCGGTATGGTCCCTTGACCAGCAATCCCCACGTGTTGAAAAAGGTGACCGAAAACAAAAAAACTACCATAACTCTGTTTTTAGATTCGACTTTGAATATATTGCTGCTTTATTTTCAATGCACTTTCAATTAATTAGCTACTTTACAGGATCAAGTTTTCGTACACACTGCTTGGTAGTTCCAAGTTCTGCCTTTGTATAGCCATTTTTTTTTTGTGTGTTTTTGTTCTATCTAGCATCCGAAGGCAGTTTTTAGGAACACTGAGAAGCTAAGCTTATCTAAGTAGTCTTCCTGATCATTCTTCTCGATGTGACCACGCCTCGTGATTCTTTTAGCGTGGAATTACAGGGAGTTGATGGCTCTTCTTACTCTAGTAGCTAAGGTTTGCCAGGATGGGAGCCTGAACCATCACCAACCTTCAGATTCCTAGCCCAGCGTGCTACCACTGAGCCATCCCTGAACGATATGCATCAAGATGCAATTGGCTCCCTAACTTGATTGTCAATAAACGCATACCCAAAAGATAGTTTTGAGGATATTTACCATAATGAACTGCGTTCTATATTTCTTCTGTTAGCAGAATTTACTAAAGCTTTGATTCGATCCCGAGTGTTATATCCTAAACTATACTTTGTTTCTTTGCTTGCCATTTATTTAAAACACTCGATACACTTACATTGTTTGATAGTGTTGAAGCTTTCGCCTCACTCCTGAGGCCTCATCAGCAACTAAACTGCAGATTTGTTGAAGTAAATGGAACGCAATACGCCTTGCTGCAAAGTTTCTCGCCTGTTTTCTCGTAATCGTCTCTTTTTAATTTTACTTTTGGCGCATGCCTTTTGTGCTCTTAGTAAATTTGCGTTTTGTTTCATACAGGTCATCAATCGTCAAGTAGGCTGCACTTTACAGACTTTCAAACCGAAAACAAATAACTGGAAAGAGGCTGCTTGTGATAACAAGACCGAAAATGTATTATCAGGTTATGGGAGTCCAAAAGAATGCGACTGTAATAATAATACATGTGTAATGACGCAAGACCCGATCTGCGCTCAAGACAATATAAGAAAGATAGAGCAAAGACGACTCTTTGTCAGAACAAGAATGGAAAGTGCTGGAGAATACAACAACAGTTTTGACAAGCTGCAAGACGCAGAAATTCGGGTGGACGCTGATTATAAAAAGTTTGTTGAAGGCGAGAAGAAATATTTGTTTGCTCGAAGAGATTACGAAAAGACAACAGCTATGATAAAGCAAGTAGAACTTGAGATCACACTGACAAACAGGAGCTTGAGTAATTTTAATGATAATTTCGCACTTGAGAGGTGCATTGCTAAAATTGAGAAAAGAAAGATGGCGAAACCTTTGTTGGTAAAGAAAGTGCAATTTCAGTCCAACGCAGCAAATAGGGAGGAAATCTTAATGAAAGTTACAGCTCAGAGATCAGATTTAGGCCATGAAAGTGAGAAAAATTTCCTGTTCGATCTTCGTGATGTTGATGTTTCGATGAAGCGGGGCGCCGTCAGGATCGCAAAAGAGATCTTTTGTTTTGAAAAATTAAGGAGGCGACGATCAGCTGGAAGCAACACTGTCAAGCACCATAATATAGATGGATACTTCATGCAGAAGTCCACACAACTTCCTGCAAATGCAACTGAGGCAGAGCGAGCTTGTCTTATATCGAGCACGATCTTTTCCTTCTTAAATCGAGGCTTTGAAGATCTTTTAAACAGAATGATTGAAGTCGAACAGCGGATCAACGATATGAGCAAATCTTTGAAGGCAATTGCAAGCAACCTTCCAGATTTGCGTAATGGCGAAAGCAAAAGCCAACGTCATTTGATGCTGTCTTTGAAAAAACAAATTGAAGATGACAATCAACAGATGACTGCCGAGGGGATAATACGAGAGTGGCTTGACGCTATGGAAATAGTAACAGGAGCAAATAACCTGACAAAGTGCCTGAACTTTGAAGATTGTGTGAAGGAATCTTTACGGCAGTTGAAAGAATTGCCGATGATGATACGAATCAGTCAGAATGTTTTCACATCTCTCATCGATAAAGCAGAGAAAGGTTTTTCAGCCCTTCTTTCGGCAAATTCGATTCAATCGCTGTCAAGTAAATCAAAGAAGATACATAGGACTGTCAGCGATATTATCGGCACATCTGCGTTCTGTGCTAAAGCTCCTTACGTTATGCTTAATCAGCCTGAAAAAGTGGAAATCAACACCGGACATGAGTTACAAATTCGCTGCATTGCCTCTTCCAGTCTGTCAGCTGTCAAGTACAGCTGGACAAGAAACGATGTGCCATTGCTGTCAGAAGACGAGAATGTCCTTCAGATGACCGTCGATCATGACAAGAATGGAAAGTATAAATGCATCGCTTCTAATATTGCTGGTAGAAACAGCTCTCAAGAAACTTTTGTCATTGTACGAGACAAGCCAAAGTTCACAACGGAGCCAAGTGACTTTCAGTATTATAGCACAATGCCTAAAGAAATGGTACCACATTTTGTATGTAATGTAACTGCCGATCCACCAGCCAAAATGTCTTGGTTTTTCCAGCCATACAAATCAAAGAAGGCATCAGCGTTTGCCTACTCCAAGCCAGTGTTGCAGCTTGTTAACCCAGTAAGTTCTGATGCTGGTTTTTATTATTGTAAAGCTGCAAATTCATTTGGTGTTATTCAGAGCAGAAAAGCGAGATTTGATGTCCTGAAAAGCCGACTTCCCAACCAAGCCTTTACTCTTTCTTATGATGTGTCAGTGGGTAGAAGTGGCGCACCAGAGAAAA
Organism: Aurelia aurita; assembly: GCA_004194415.1. Taxonomy (NCBI): domain Eukaryota; kingdom Metazoa; phylum Cnidaria; class Scyphozoa; order Semaeostomeae; family Ulmaridae; genus Aurelia; species Aurelia aurita. The sequence continues at coordinate 183,820 of REGM01000136.1, read as the reverse complement.
GCATATATGCTAGAAAATTAGCCACTGATGGGGAGCTGTCGAAAGATCAGCATGTTAATGTATCTTTTGAGTACCAAAGTGGGAGAGAACTGAATGTGTTAGTGAGCGTAACGGACAAATTAGACAAAGATCGAGATGCAGCCAAGATTTCAGAAATCGATATGCTAAGAAGCGTTTCACGTTCACGTACCGGGTTATCGGCCGTGCTACAAAAGATAGTGACCGGACTGAAACGAAACCGGGGGAGATCTGCTACTTCTCAGATAGAGAAGTCTATACAGGTTGGATTCAACGGTGAATTGTGCTTGAATGGATACACCTTGCATGAGAATGGGTTCACTTGTGGTATGTAGTTTTTTATTTAATTTCAGTTTATTTACCCTGCCCTATTACCTTCGATTTAGGGGAATGTAAGAAATAAGAGCATACCCTTGTATCCAGACATTGGGGCATGCTCTTATATTGATCGAATTTCAAACATCAATGCAAACCAAATTTTATCATCAAAGGTTAGGCAATTAAATAGCGTAGGTAATACTATAGCTAGAAGGTGCTACAACTATATATGAAAAGATCAACTCAAGTGACAAAAAATCAATGTACCATTTTGCAACTTATTTTTGATCCAAATACTTTGGAAAGATTTTATCAATGTGACCAAGTATCATTTGGCATTTTTATCACTAAAGTTTCGAGGGCTTTTCAAAAGCTGAGTTTTCAGATTAGCAACTTTTAGCACTTAACATGCAAAACAAATGTTTAACCCCAGAAAATTTAAAACTTTTTGGAAGGCTATAACTGCAAAAGTTAGCTGTCTGTTAGCAGACAGGATCATTAAACCTGTAGTTGTCACGCAGTCACCTTCAAGTCAATTTCTCTGCTTCAAAATTTATAAATCGCCTTGAGTTTATACACGCGACTAAAGTTCTAAGTCTCAAAATCTCCTATCTGCTTAAGCTTGTTTTGTGCGCTGGTCTAAAGTGCGCACCAGAATAAAGTGGTGATCCCTTCAATACATTTTGATTAAAGAATAGGAACGCTTTCACGTTGGTTTTTAGAATTGAATTTGTTGCCAGACACCATCCAATTACAGCAGGTCTGCGTAGCCTTTCTGATTTAAAATAATGCAGTCTTGAGATCTGAGCTTTAATGCTCCATATCAATTTAATTTCAGGAAATATTTATGTGCCAACATGAGTTCCCTTGGTATTGCCTTTCCTTTCCAAGTAGCGTCGTTTATAGTACTACAAGTTTATTTCAAGGGCAAGGTATTCCCTGACACAGTTCATAAATTTTCGCTGAGATATTGATAACGAGCTATGCTTGAAGTGTCGCGCTTTTTCCAGTTCAAGTATTGATAGAAATAGTTTGCGTTATTTGGTTGTTTATCTTGGAATGGCTCCGAGTAAAACAGTATTTAATATTGAGTGGATTATTATGGATAAAAAGTTAAAATGAAAAGTGAAAATGTAAATAAAAATTCTTTGAATTATTGCACTGCACAAAACTAGAAGAATTTTCTTGTCTTCTATAAATCGTAGTTGCTTCTCAAGTAGAGTTTCTAACTCCCCATGGTTGATTTGATGATGAGATATTTATGCATCCATTTTTTCTTTAGTCGAATGCCCTGCTGGAACATTTGAAACAGGTGGTAAATGTCGTAACTGTAGTATTGGGACCTACCAAGGAGAAGCTGGCAAAACATCCTGTATACAGTGTAATGCCAACCAAGTTACAGAAGCTGTCGGTGCTGTCAGTGAGCACCAATGTATTTCACCTGGTAGGTAAAACCTTTGTTTGTCCCAAGGAGATACTTCATTCCTTTTCGTATCGTTGATGGTAAACTCTGGACTGAGCTGAATAGAGAAACCAAACTGTCAGCCTCCGTAGAAACTTTCAAGAAAAGCCTTTGATTTTAATTTTCTATTTACGTTTTTTTTTAGTTATTAATGAATTTACGTGTATTAAAGAATGTTGTAATTAGGCTACATTTTTTAGCAGGTCAGCATGTAAAACAGTATAATATTTACTGATAGCTTAGAAACCTGGATAAATAGTATAAAAGGAAAAATGAGATGAATTACCCGATGTCCTAAAATGTACATTTAAACGAAGATTACGACGAATTCATTTTTTAAATCACTTTGTACGGGAAGTGAGGATAACGAGCATTCTCTCCTGTACTGCCCTCAGTTTGACTTGATGCGCACAGGTCTCTTCAGTCAGCTTGCGGATATACCTGGGTTAGACATCACAACTGTGGATTCAAAATATTTGTGCAAATTACTCTTGTACGGAAATTCGAATTTGAATGTTATCGAGAATAGAATGATTATTGAAACAACAATATCCTTCATTGAACGATCCAAGAGATTTTGTAAGCAATTCTTTTCAAGTAATTTCATAGCAACTACCTCCCTCGACTTCTCTTCTCCTTTCTTCATTTATTCGTTTGTTTTTGTTTTGTTTGCTTTTTGGAAATTATGTGGTCTGATTTGTAAGTCCCAACTGCAGTGGGAACTAGGTGACTGAGTGTCCTTTCCCGCTTTGGTTGGGACCAGTATTGTATTTGTATTCAGGCTTGGTTTATTGAAGAAAAAAAATCACTTTCAAATATGATAAATCGCATTCTTGGATTGTCAAGTTAAACTTCAGCTTCATTCTTTTGAACATGTGGGAATTATATGCTGAGAGATTCATCTTTGAAGATCAGAGTTGCGTTCAACCGGTGACTTAGCAAAATATATTTTAGGATTCCTTGTATCTTTCCTGAGTAAGGCACATAGTAGACATTCACTTCAAAGTTCCCAAAAACTTTCACTCGGTAATCTGTTCACTTGTCATTTCAAAGTTGATAAATAGTTTAAACCGCGGTAACACAGCTGTATTAGTAATTAGTAATTTAAACTTCCCTTTGCATTTCAGAGCTAAAGGCAACCGATGTAATGTTTGCATTAGACTCATCAGGCAGTATTGGCAGAAATAACTGGAGGAAGGTGAAAACATTCATAGAGCAATACATCAAGGAATTTATCACTGATGATAACGATGTAAGGGTAGGCGTGGTAACATTTGATACATCAGCAAGGCTGCGTATCCCCTTGCGCAGTTACAGTGCAGATGACTTGCTTCAACGAGTAAGACACATCTATTACCGCGGAGGCCGGACAATGACATATTCAGGATTAACTGAAGCAGGGAAAGAATTCAAACGAGCTGAGAGTATTGGTAGGAAGAGAATCCTTTTTGTGATGACTGACGGCAGGTCAACATCTGTGCGTGCTCAATCTGGATTTTCATTGGCACGCCGTGCGGCATTGCGGCTTCTCCAGTCTGGAGTTCATATTGTATCGGTTGGCATTGGCAGTAATGTTGATCCTAGAGAGCTAGAAGCAATGGCATCATATCCAAAATCAGAAAATGTGATCAGGTACAACAATTTCGATCAACTAATAAGTGCATCAAGACGGATATCAGCCACTGCACTCAAAGGTAAATTTATCTAATCTTTTCTATCTCATTTCCATTACATACCTAGTGAGTAAAAAGTCCATGCATTTGCTAGACTTTTTACCTGGGTCTTTCGTTTTCCTGTGCTCTTTGACTTGAATCATATCTGTTCGATCAACAGAAACTCATAATATCACTCTGAAAAACTAGGCCCCATTTCTGCCATCTCCACAAGAACTTTTGGCCGTAATCAGCTCCCAAGAATCGACGAATTCTATTTTTATTGTGATTCAAGCTTTAATCGACAGTCTGAACTGTACACTACTTACATATGCTAATTGTTCGTCATTAACTGTATGGCGAATGGGATGTTTGATGCATTTTATTTCTGCGTGGTGATAGCTGAGAGTGGCCCTAGGCAGGGTCATCTTTTTCAGAGTTTCATTATGAGTCCTTTTTGAACACGGTTTTACGTCGGGATACAAGGAACCTCGGTCAGGCATTTGCTCAACGGTTCATTGTCTTCGTATCGCCACAAATGTCAAGGAATTGCAAGTTATTTGGATAAAAGGCTGGCATAGATCAAACATTTATTTCACCAAAATTGGTCTACCTTTTTTGCAGTTATAGGCAAATTCTTTTCGAAGCTTGTTTTGAAGTCCTTCAGAAAGGCAAGAAAATTGAAAAAATCTCTTCCAGTGGTCAGCTTTACAATAATGACAATTAGATCATTTGTGTACTAAACACTGGAACATGGTACGCCAATAGTTTTACACAAAGGATATAACTGAACGTTTGTCTTCCTCCTAAGAGGATAGCCCTGCCCATTGCTTTTGTTCTAAAGCTAAAAGCTGGAAGAAATGAAGCGGAAATTTCTGAAAACATGTCCTTATATTTCTACCACAGGACCTTTTTTTGGCAGCTTTAGAGCAGAAAGGCAACTTTTGAAGCAAAAATCAAAGTAACTCATTTATAAATTTAGTTTGCCTGAAACTTGTTAGCTTGGGTGATAAATCTAGTAAAACCACGACCTAACTTGCAGAAAAAACCTGGTTTTTATAAAAGAAACCGTTGCTCGCTATTGTAAAATTTATGATGTAAAAATCACTTCGTGAGAGCAAAGGGGTATTTTGAAATGCAGCTTTACTTAATACAACGTATTGTCTTTTTAGGCTCGTGTTTCTCTCAAACAAAAGATATTGCTGTGGTGTTAGAAGCATCCAGTAATATTCCAAAAAGGCGCTGGAGACGAACAAAAGAATTCTTGGAGGAATTATTCAAAAAGCTTCATGTTCCTGGATACAAAGTAGCCGTAGCTACATTCAGTTCTGAATGGCGCTCGAAGCGAGCGTTCAAAGACTTTTCATCTGTATCAGAGATCAGTAAAATGGTAAAAAGTTTGTCAAAACATCAAGGAGAAGAAAATTCTGGTGATTACAAGACCCGTGTCGAGAACCTCTACAACAAATTTTTGAATGAGAAAATGTTTTCCGTATCTCCGACTAAAATCGTTATTTTCGTGGCAAATAATCCGTTTGATCGTCGAATTTTGAAGGAAATAAGAAGAGACTATCCTGAAGAAGACGTACATTTCCTTAGCGTTTTGATGAATTTGAAATCTGACAAAGATCAAAACCTTGCTCTTGGGTTTGAATATGAGACAAGTTTCACTATGGCACAACTCTCAGGTCTAACAAGAGCTGTCGAGTTAATTGACTCATCAAAGCAATTTTGCTCCAGTGGAACTCAAGAAGAAAACTGAGAAGAAACATTGTATTATCTACCAGAAAGACATTGTATTTTTTATATGAAGAACTCAATAATCTCCATCCTTTTAGATTATTTGCTCCACGACACATTATTTGAATTTAGATGTCGAGAAGTTTTATTATTTGTATCAAATGCTTAGCTCGTTGACTTAGGGAATTAAAAGTATTCTCGTCTCATCTTTCGACTCGTACAAGAATAGGAATACATTCACTTTTCACTCAAATTTGGCAAGGATATTTTCTCATCAATTAGTTTCTAGATCGAATGCGACTGAACAACAGTCAATAAGTGATGGGTGTTGTTTTGTGAAATATTGGCTCCCTTTGGCCACTTTACACACTGAATAATAGCAAATAAATGTTGGGTGATCCGCAGTGAAATGTTGGCATCGTTTGGCATGTGCTTAAAATATGCTTTGTATCATAATACCGGGTGAGTCAGAAAAATGTTTAGACTTTTAAGATCCTTCTGCTTTCAAACTATATATTAGCTTCCTATGAAATGATAATATTTGTGTGGTTAACATGTCAACTTGGAGACAAATTTAGTTTGTCGAAATCAGTCGGTCAAATCATTTTCAAGTTACAAGAAATTTTATAAACAGGTTTTATCTCAAAATCATTTATAACAGGTCTAAAATTTTTGGTTTGAATTTTCAAGCAATCCAGCCTCGTGACAACAGAAAATAGACAGAGAAGATTTCGTGTTAATCCCAACTAAAACTAAGTTAAAGCCTCTTTATTTTCCCAATGAGATGTTTGAGCAATAAGGTAGACAGATAGAGCTTGATTTTGATAGCTGTTGAGCTAAATTGTTAGCAAATTTGATAAAGGATTTTAGGCCGGTTTGAAGGATTTTTGAAATGAAACATTTTTATAAAATCACTTGAGAACTATGTGACCGATTTTGGTAAACTAAATTTTTACACCTAAAGTCTAACGAAATTTGATTTCATGTGAGATTTGCAATGACGCAAAATGCTCATCCAAAACTCTTGAATTGTTTTTAATTTTATTCGCACGTGACATCTGATTTAAGACATACTTCAAATCGATCTATTAGCTACACAAGAATTGCCAGTTTTTCAGAATCTAATGAGAAGTTTAATAGCTACATGCTTTCAAATGTCTGAATATTTGTCTGACTCACGCTGTATAGTATACTTGTGGAGGCCAAATATACAGTGCTCCATTGCCCGTGCCTTATTGTCATTTTACTGTCTTGAAGAAACTCATAAAAGTAACATTTTCACCTTTTTGATGTGCCATCGTATATATTTTTCAAACCGATAATGTTCGTCCTAGTTATTGTTACTACTCCTTGATCACTACCTTCCTTGACTCTCAAGTTAGTATCTGGGACTTTTGAAGCGGTCAATGCCTAGGGGGCTGATTCCACCCTCCCCCTCTTTTTCTCTGCTGTTACAGTAGACACGATCTTTTAACTTGGTATTTTGATGCAAACAATCAAAATCACGTGATATAATAAAATTAAGGTTAATCTTCTTGTTGCTATGACAATAAGAAGATTTTATGTTATGATTACTATGATAATGGGTATCATGATTATAACAAAAAAATAAGGGATTAAATTATAATTTTTTGTGTCAAATTGAGTTGGATATCATTAAATACATATATAAGCATAATACGCACCATATTTGAGATTAATATTTGTAACAATTTCAAAAAGGTATTTAGTTTTTATCAACCACTCAGTGAAAAATTAGTTTCCATAGTTACGGTGCTAAATTTAGAATATTGAAATTTTCATAATTCGATACAGTATAGTTGCAACGTTAAACTTGCTCAATCTTGGGATGTTGCATTACATTTTTTAGAAGTAGCAAATAAAAAGTTGTAAGGGGGTGGAATCCACCCCCCAGATGAGATAGGGTTAAAATTTGACTAAACTAAATTTAACAATGACAGATTCATTGCAATAAAGATAAATAATTCCATTCACCAATAATACAATTTCTCAAGAAATTGTAAGTTTCACTTTCTCTTTACGTTTGTTGATTTATAGCTCTACAACGAAGTTACCATTGATGGTAAGAACAATACCATTTTATTCAGCCATTTAAGGTTATCATAAAATCTGTTTTGTGTAATTGGGTTTCAACTCTTGGCATCATANTTGTCAACCGCCAATTTTGTCAGTTCGTCTACTGTATTCATTCTTTGTCCGTTGCTGGTGTAGTGGGCCGCCTATTAATTGAAGTTAGAATGTTTGTTATTGAAGTTAGATCATAGTGGATCCCATAGGAGTAGGAGGCAGGGGCTAGGGGGGCTGCAGCCCCTCTAGTCAGGGAAAATGTATCTCATTTCAGGCTCCATTCGGGCAGTTTTAACTCACTGAAGCCATCATAATAAGCCCCCCTAAACGTTGGGCATCCCCTGCGCTCATGGCTGGGTCCCTTAGTAAAACATAAGTGCAATTGAGCCTTTTTGATATTCTTTTTCTCATTTCTAATACTCTCATTTTTCATGGGAAACTTATCTCTGAACTTTGTAGCATCGTTTCTTAATTGTTGGCCTACTAATAGAAAAAGTTTCTTTTAGAGTTTCTTAATTTTCATGAAATTTAATTTCATAATTTATCGTAATTCATCGAGGACCGCTGTTTGCGCCTATAGAATTACAAGGCAGAACCAAGTTTAGCTACCAGCCCCGGACCTAAGTTTCTTATCAGAAAATGAGTGCATGTGTTGTTCCATCCATGAGTTAGAGGACACTACTAATAATAAATTAGAGTAAATTAGATTCTCTGCCTACCTTGAAATGCCATAAATCCCTCTTCCTTGGCATTGACAACCTTTCTCAGTCATATTTGCTCAAAGTAAATTTGCTTTGAGCAAATATGGCTGAGAAAGGCTGTCAATGCCAAGGAAGAGATATTCATGACATTTGAAGGTAGGCAAGGAATCTAATTTACTCTAGTTTAGTCTTAGCAGTGTCCTCTAACTCATGTTACTTCCAGAAGCAAATTCGCTGACGGAAATAGCCAAAAGAAATTTTGGGCAATGTATCATCTTCCATCAGAAATTCTTGTGGCAAAACGGAATCTATTTAGTGAGATGTGTTTACTGCTGAATCAAAGGTTGATGGTTTCAAAAACAGTTGTTTCATATTTGCTTCCGACTTTTATCCTAAAAGACAGAACAGGAATCACGGAGTACAGAGTCATACCAAACCCCGGTTCTCTTGTTTGTTTCCCTTATTATAGCAACTATCCTCACCTGGTATCCTAATTATACTACATACGTTCTTCGTAAGCTTTACATTCTTCAAAATTATGGAAAAATAGGAAAGAAAATCTTTACGTCTAATCTGAAAATTGAAAGTTTCTTATTTAATTTGTCTGCAAAACAATTATTGAAATATTTCACTTATTGTAAAGGTATTGTTAAGGTATACAATCCAAACAATATATATATATTTGGTAGCCTTGTTGTTGGACCTTGAATTGACTCGGGTAGGCCAAGTTAAGGCCGACTTCCACTGCATTAGTTTTTATTCGGCGACTAGCACTCTTGTCAAGGGTGGATGCTCTCTAAACCCAGAGCATGCGCACTAGATAAGCGGGCTGGTCAACCAAAATTACTCATGCAAAACAGTTCAATTGTTTTTATTCGCGAAAATTTTCATTTGACATCTAATTTGAGACAGATATTGCAGTGGAGGTATGCTTTTATTCCTAGCTGGAGCGATTACAAGGAAAATAGTTGACCCGGCTGTTAGGGTAACCCTACTTGCCCGTATTGTGACAAATAGTGCTTATGATGCACACTCCTTACCTCTGATTAAAGAGCTGGGCTGGCTAATAGTTAGAGATCTGATAAGGTTTGAAACAGCAACTTCTGTTTTCAAATCTGTGAATCAACTTTGCCCAGACTATATGGCCCAAATAATTCAAAAACAACGCGACCAGGCCGTAAGGATGCTAAAAAACACCGAAACCGACCTGAAACTTCCTTTGTTTAGAACAAACAATTGACAAGAATCTATTGCATACAGAAGGGCGAGCCTTTAGAATGGTCTAGATCACCAAATCATGCTGTCTCCCTCATTATCAAATTTCAAATTAAAACTAAAGGGAAGTTTTATAACCACAGTAAAGTTATTTGTAAATAAAAATGATTCCTTTCATATAAACCTAAATCTGTCCCACATTAGATGTCAGGCGAGATTTGCGTTAAATTTCACCACTTTACCAACACTATCACACTATCCATCACTTTCTTTATTCGCCGAAATTTCTTACCTGAAATCTAATATGAGATAGGCTATACATTTCTTTTCTGTAGCAATAATATTTTTTCTTTTCTGTTATGTTTAATTGTAAAAATTTGTTTTATCTTGTAATTTTCTCACATTGTTTTAAGTAGTATTTGATCGTTTTTATTTTAACAGGTCACATTGTAGAACAGTTTTTAAATAACTGAATGTTTTCACACTGTATACAGAATTTAAAATAGATAAACAAACCTATCAGCTAGGCTGACCCTAGTGCTAGGGTTACCCGTGTCTGCTTGTAATAGCGTCGACGAAAAATACAAGAAATTACCTAGCACTAGGGTAACCCTTCTGCTACTCCCAGGCCCGTCAGAAGCGGGGGACTTGGGGGGCTTCAGCCCCCCCCCCTCCAATAATTTGCTAAAGTTTGGTCCTTTCTTAGTGAAAAAGGCTGTGAAAGTCAAGCTTACGGAAATGAACATTTAAACTTATTTAAATTCGAGGAATTATCACAGTTATCAAACTATCACGTTTCTATGTCACACAATTTAAAAAAGCCTATTACTAAGTGATTTTGCAGTCCTATTTTCAAAATTTCCCGGGAAAGCCTTCCGCCAGTCGCGGTCCTTTGCTCCTTTAGATGGCAAATTCTTCATAACAGAAGTGTTTTCCAACGATCTAAAGTGCATGGTCACAAAAATGTCCCGGTTGCAAGCCCCGGGCCCCGTTTTGCTCGCTCCGCTCGCATCTGGTTTCAGCCCCTCTCCTAATACAAATTGCGTTCCGACGGTCCTGACTCCTTATATTCAGGCCCTAAGATTGAAGTTTATATTCCATTCCAGGTTTTTTTCCTTTCATTTCCTGGTTCCAAGAGAATTATACATCCGGTACCTATAAATGTTTCGCGTGTGTTCTCCAACACTTGAAGTGAGGATTGGCGAGATGTCTGGTGTGCAATTTGCACTCGCTTTGGTGCTGCTTTTGCATCTGTCAGTTGCAGGTAAGAAGTTTTATATTTACAACTTTGTTGGTTGTTAAACTACCGGTTGTCTCAAAATGATATATTGGCATTTGCTAAAATTTTCTGGCATGAATTATTCATTGATTTGAATGAAATACCAATTATTTTTAGCCGAAAGCCTAACTTAGAAGTGGAAATTAATTTCACTAAAATCGGTAATACCATTCTAGAGTTACGGGATATTTTGCGTGAAAGTTATTTTTGAAATATACTCAAAAAAGAACTAGAAACTTCGATTACGTTTTCCCAAGTTTCAGCTTCAGAGAATGGACATCCTCCAAGGAACAAAACATGATGAAAAATATGTGCCTTTTACATGCAAATGCATATGGGTTGCTTGTTTAAGTTACCAAGATGATAGCTGATGTATTTGTCATGTTATTAATGCTGAAAACCGGGACGACATTTATCGTAATTTTCAGCTTTTCTTATAGCTTCGAAGTCAAATTTTCTACAACTTTAGAACGATATGATCGAGTTTGATTAGATAAATTTCTACATCTAAGTCAGCCTTTTTGTGTCAAAATGGTAGTTATTGCATTCAAATCGGTATATAATTCATGACGGTACGGTTTGGCAAACGCTGATACATCATTTTGGGATTCCCGGTATAACGAAGGGTATTGGTAAGACTTTATTTCTTATTTCATTAAAACCGGAAACCATCAGGATCTAAGAGTATGAAATATAGAAAAGCTGGACTGTGTTTATGTATCAATTACTCTTAGGAATAGAAGCATGAAAAGCACCCCTCAAAGCTAGCGTTGTCTCCAAAAATGAGAATCACTGCTTATTATCATTGAGGCAAACCTTGCAGGATTTTTCTAATTCGAGCAAACTGAAGTATTGCAGGAAACGGGGAGGTCAGCGTATAGCGGTACTTGGTATACCGGACCGGTATACTGGCCCGCGATACGAACAAGAACAAGAAATGGATACTTAGGAAAATTACAAAAGAGTTGATGATCATAAGTCACTGAAAACTATTATTGAAAAGCAGACTAATTAAAATATGATCCAGATAGGACTATGGGATTATTTTTTATATTTGTGAAATTTTCTTTTCAAGGGACAAATGGACTGTCTCCTTACGGGTGAGTATTATTTTGATGAAGTTTCTCAGTAATAGACGATAGCACTAAATATGGTGGCAGGGAGCTTCTACCAAGGTGCATTGAGTTCTAATTAAGAATCTTTAACGATTCTGTAGTGGTAAAAAGGTCCCTATCGCCATCTTTAGCGTTATCGTCTATTCATGATATCAGAAGCTTGAGATAATATCCGCTCGATAAAGTATTTTACATAATGATTACCAATATCTATTTTATCCTNCACCCCTCAAAGCTAGCGTTGTCTCCAAAAATGAGAATCACTGCTTATTATCATTGAGGCAAACCTTGCAGGATTTTTCTAATTCGAGCAAACTGAAGTATTGCAGGAAACGGGGAGGTCAGCGTATAGCGGTACTTGGTATACCGGACCGGTATACTGGCCCGCGATACGAACAAGAACAAGAAATGGATACTTAGGAAAATTACAAAAGAGTTGATGATCATAAGTCACTGAAAACTATTATTGAAAAGCAGACTAATTAAAATATGATCCAGATAGGACTATGGGATTATTTATTATATTTGTGAAATTTTCTTTTCAAGGGACAAATGGACTGTCTCCTTACGGGTGAGTATTATTTTGATGAAGTTTCTCAGTAATAGACGATAGCACTAAATATGGTGGCAGGGAGCTTCTACCAAGGTGCATTGAGTTCTAATTAAGAATCTTTAACGATTCTGTAGTGGTAAAAAGGTCCCTATCGCCATCTTTAGCGTTATCGTCTATTCATGATATCAGAAGCTTGAGATAATATCCGCTCGATAAAGTATTTTACATAATGATTACCAATATCTATTTTATCCTTGAAGATTTATTTTCTACCTCCACTGGTCAATCGACCAGAAAACAGTTGAAAAATTGAATTTTTATCATATTTGCTTGCTTATCCCTAGATGTTAGGCATTTCAAAATATACCTAATGTCCTGATAAGTCTGAAAAAGCGGTTACGTATTTAATGACTGTAATAGTCCATTTCCTAAAAACTTTGAATATCATCAGTTTTGGATTCAACTTTCAAGGAAGGCACAAAGAACATTTAAATTCAGTTTACCCACAAATTTGGCATTAGCTTTTTTATTAAAGTCTGGTTCTCATTTGGTCGATGATGTCGTTGGAGCCGTTGGAACAAACTACCGTAACTTCTACCAAATATTGCCTACCTTCTATCGAGAAGATTCCGACAGTGACAAGAAACTCACAAGACCCACATATTGAATGTGAACGGCGACAATAAACCCTCAACGACCCTGAAGATCCCAATGACTGAGTTTATGCCGTTCAAATTCAGACTGTTTTGTCATTTGATTCTTTCGTCTAACGACCCCAGTGACTCCAGTGACTATGCAATGACCTAATGTGAACCAGGCACCTTCCATGTAATGTGAGAACCTACTCAATCTAGACCAATACTACAAACGCTATAACGCTACGCTATGAAAATCAGCAGCAAGGAGATTATCTCCTACAAGTGATATTTTACAAAAGGCATTGCAGTGCAAACTATGGATTTTTCGACGCTTTTTAAGGTAAACTTTTGATGTTTTCTTTTCAGAAAAAATGTCTGTAGTGAAAGACACACGTATAGCACTTATTACACCACTCGTAGAAGCTATACTTCGTATACAAGCTATAGAACATGCTGCAAAAAAATTTGGTTTGTATGCACCAGCCGCTGTACCCGTTACAGGTAAGAAAGTTTTTTGCTAGCTAATTAACCAGTTGAAGAATGGGGTTAAAGTCAAAGAATAAACAAAAAGGCAGAAAGGACTCTATAAACAGAATTTGTCGTGCAAATAATGTGCTGCTGTATGCCCTTTTTCTTTTAAACTTACATAAAGACGATTTTAGAAAACTTTTTTAATACACAATGCTCTTTGATTATCTAAAAGATGGCTCCATAGTGTCCACTGGGACCCGTCCGACGTGAAACACGAGGACAAAATTAGTGCTGTGGTTAATGAGTTAAGTTTCTAAATTCATAAAAAATCGATCAAATTTTCTAAAGAATGAACTAGGTAGAACAATATGTTTTCAAATAAGGAATCTAGAAATGGATTAGTCATGATCGAGGCTTGCACATATTATCATTACGTTAATTGATACAAAAATATTGGTGCTCTATATAATTTCTCAAACTGCTTTATCGTGCAGTGCAGATACGGTACAAGATACATCAACGTGATCTGTCGTTTTTCTTAGAGCAAGAACTGCGTATCATTACGTATCAAGGCTTGGGTATAACACACGGACAACTTATAGATGTTGTTCTGGATGGATACAGAGCGGAAGTGAATGTCCAACACGTAAGTAGTTGTAACAATATCATTCAGTAGACCTTTCCGAATCTTAGTATGAAAATGAGACCAAGGTAGACAAATCCCACCGCGTGAGATGAAACAAAGGAATGTCTACAAGGAATTGAACAAAGGAATAAAACAAAGGCTTTAGCTTCGAGTTTAAAACCTTGATTGAGTAAATCAGGCAAGTAACTGCAGCATTATGGAACAAGAAAGTCTACATTAGATGCTGTTTCAAAACCAGAGAGTCCTTTATTCTCCATCAATACCAAAAGAAAGTAAATATTGTAATATAACGTTCTAGCGTGTCTTTTCTAGCTTTCTAGTTTATTTATTAAGTCATTTTCAGAGTTTTGAAATTTGAATATAGCTTCAAAGTGCTGTATATAAGCAACACAGAAAGAGATCAGACGTTTCTAGCAGTGAAAATGTGCAACACAAGAGCTGCAAAGTCCTATGTATCTATCAAGGAAGCACATACAGTGTCAAGTTAGAAAGATGTTTGGACATTTCAAAACCTGTAGCTCTCAAACCATTTGTCAGATTTCTATAAACTGATAATACCTGTGTACCTAACATATCAACGAAGATGGGCAAATTTAGTTTGTCGAAGTCATTCGTATCGTTCTCAAATTTCAAGCGATTTTATACAAATGTTTCATCTCAAAATCTCTCAAAGCCAGCCTAGAATTCTTCATCAGTTTGGTTGCAATTTAGATCCACAGCTATCATAATCAAATACTATCTGTCTATCTTATTGCTGAAAAATGTACTAGATATATAAAGAGGCTGCTGCATAATCATATTCACTTGGGACTTTGATTCAGCCTTTTCTTGTTCATTTTCGATTATCACGAGGCTGGATTGCTGGCAAATTTGATCAAGGATTTTAGGCCTGTTGTGAAGGATTTTTGGGAAAAGAATTTTTCATAATCTGATATCTCATAAATTTGACAAATGATTTGAGAGCCACACGCCTTCAAACATCTTAACATGTTTTGACTCAGAATAAATAACAATGTTTGTGTTGCGTGAAGTACGTCGTTAGGCATATGTAAACTGATTAAAAATACGACAATGTACTAGAATAGTGATAATACACAACGTTTCGAGCTCAACTCTTCATCAGGTGTGTTTTGACTCACCCGGTATCTATAACACATAATCTTTCTTTCAGAAGCTTCTTTGTAAATATATTGTGGCCATAAATTTGTATTGTAAAAACTATTTACTTACTTACAATAATTTTGACACTCAAACTCCCATTTTAGGGCGATGATGGGCAGAAGTGATGAAGCCCCTTGTTTTGAGCAACCCCTCATTTAGACGTTCTTGTATTGTAACACTGTAATAAACGATTACGGAAAAGATGTCTTCGAGGGGCATTATTTTTTTTTTTATTTTTTTTTTTACATTCATAAAAGTTTACGATATACATATTTACTACACTACATACAAATTACTTTACAATACTACTGAAACGATACCGAGGGGAGCAAACACTATGTCAACCCCCAGGNTTTTTTTACATTCATAAAAGTTTACGATATACATATTTACTACACTACATACAAATTACTTTACAATACTACTGAAACGATACCGAGGGGAGCAAAAACTATGTCAACCCCCAGGCCATTAACATTGATGCAAACTACAATACATAAATACATAAAAACTAGAAAAGAAAAAACTAATAATGCCTACAAAATACATCTACGGACAATGTCAAAGTACTTGGTGGTTGAGTGGTGTATACAACTAGGTTTTTAAAATAACTCAATCAAACCGACCAGTTTTGTGGATGAACTGCAAAGTCAAATCGAGTATATTTCTATTGAGGTCATTAGGAAGGTCTTCATCACCATATAATAAAAGCTGCATAAGAACCTCGTTTGAAAGATTGTTATATCCAAATGGTCGTACTAAATCGAAAACTCCAGCGAGAAGAGGGGCATTTGACCAAGATGCATTGCGTTTAATGATCGAATTTCTATAGAATTACGCTCGATACGGTTGTTTATTTCTTTTCCGATTTACTCAAAAAATGTTTTAAGCTGTAACTTAAAGCCTTTCCTATAACACAATATCAAATCGAGACAACTAAAATCACGCTCCTCCACAGTAACGGTGCAATCGGGACACAAGTTTTTTAGGACAATCTTGTATCTTATTATTTCGAATGATAAATAAATCATACTGAAAGACCCCAATAATTGTTATAGATCTGAATATAAGAAGTAAGGATTCTACCTTAATGTGAACAAAGCGATTCTAGAGTTTACATTAAGGTATATTAAAACGACTGAGCGTCTCCTATGAACAATTTCAGATTTCTATCAAATATCGATCTTCCTTCTCAAGCTATGTTCTTGTTTTTTGTTTTTATAACCTTTAATTTCTTGTGTTCTATGTTTTATGTAAGGCCGCAGAGTAGATATGTATTTAATGCTCTCTGTAGGTATCGTTATTGTAATAATTGTTTGTCCTTGTAATTTTTATCGATGAATATAAAAAAAAGTAAAGATTGAGACATATATAAAGTAATTTTAGACTTCAATCACTCCGATATAAGTCCTTCTTAAAATTCAAATGATATATCCCCATTTACCTATACTAAAGTCCCCCCCCCCCACCCTGTTCTTTTTTCAGAAGAAAACGAATGCGATTTCTCGTTAAAATCCCTAATTCATAAAAACTAATTTCCTTCATTCAAGCAATTTGCAACCCAGCATGCCAAAATGGGGATTGTGTCAGACCCAGTACTTGCAGTTGCTATTCTGGTTTTCAAGGTTCCTACTGCCAGTCAGGTATGTACTTATTTGAATTCTAATAATCTTGACGGTCAATCATCATTCCTTTGAGATAATTTAAAGGTCGATTCTCCATAACATATAAAAGATAGAACTGAAATTGCACTAAGAATTTATTGTACGACCATAAACTATATTTGCGTAAGCAAATGCTCCTGCAGGCCTACCTATCTAGCTACCTAGGTTACAACTGAGTAAACACAAGAACTACCTTCTTTCTTCTAAAAGCCTTTTTGGAGCGCCATTTCACATGAAGCAACCTTTGAAGGTGTTTGAAGCGAGTTTGAAGTCACTTATTTGTCAAATATCCTCTTTTTAGAGACAATTCCTTAGAGACAACCTCCTTGCTAAGCCAATCAAAATCAGATATTTTTGTGAACAAACAATAAATTGCACACGTGCACAAGTGAATACAAAAATCTCAAATATAACATCCCATTTAATCTCCCACCCCATATATTTTCATACTTCCTTTTCTTCTATTGATAATGTAGACATTGATGAGTGTCAATCACGCCCATGTGATCAGGCATGCAGAAATCTGCCTGGTTCTTATGCATGTTCATGTAAACGAGGTTACAGAAAGACATACCCTCATCAACAACAAAATGGCAATTGTCAAAGTAAGTATCTTGACCAGCATAGGGTTCAAATTTTTCAAATCTTTTAAAAGGTGGGTGTAAAATTCTATTATTTTTCTTTGAATTGAATAGCTTCAAGGGAACTTATGGTACTTTGCTGTAAATCTGCCTTGGAAATTGTTTGACATCTTTGATTATTTTCAAAATAGCTGCGCATTTATTTTTGTTGATAGAATTGATGTAAAATTTTGAAAAAAATAAAATCATCGCAAATCCTAAATCAAGAGAAGGAAAATGATACAATCTTCAAGAAAACCATAGTTTATGAAGTTCTACAATATGGTGGCAAGCAGAAATCCGTCACTCATCTGGTTTAGAATTTAGAAATTTGATGACGTCAGGGCCTCAAATATAATAAATGCCGCCATTTTGAAAATAATCAAGATATCAGAAAATTTCCATGGCAGATTCACAGCAAAGTACCCTAAGTTTCTTTAAAGTCATTTAATTCAAAGAAAAAAATGTAATAGAATTTTACACCCACATTTGTAAAGATTTGAACCTTATGCTCTCTTGTCTTGGCCCTATTCTGCCTTGCCAAAACTGAGTCTGATTCAGCCTGGTGGAATAAAGCCCTCCCCCATAAAGTATCTTCGCAACCATGCAGTAATAACCTACCACAGCAGCATATTTTAGAAGGTTACTTACCAATATGGTGGTACTTAGTCCATGGGCAACATGAAAATAGAAAAGTAGGCCTAAAACCCAATAATCAACATACCTTCAGTCCTTCGTTGGCTTCAGTCCTTCAGTCCTTCCTTCCTTAGTTCTTCAGTCCTTCATACCTTCGGTTTCATCTTTGTTCTTTGAGAATGCTTTAAAGCCAACAAAGGACTGAAGGCATATTGATTAGTGGGCTTTAGGCCTACATTTCTATCTTTATGTTGCCCATGCTTAGTCACATAGTTTGTTGCCAGAAAGCCAAAGAATGGTAACTAGTTCATGACAATGAAACACAATAGATTTAAATACTTTTGGCGCTGATTGTAGAAAGAACAATTTCCATGAAAGATTCGTGCAAATTGCGGTGCCACTCTGAACAAGGGCACTTTTTATGAAGTCTTTTCGAGATTTTGGAGAGAATTGACGGAGTTTAGAATTGGCTGAAAAGAAGTCAAATTTCAAAATTATTACCATCGAAGGTCCTGCTTACCTTCGTTCAAATACATGGAAAATACATGGACAACAGGAACGTGTGTCTTTTCTTTTACTATTTATGGTCTACGCCACTTATCTCCATTGATTGTCTTGAATGAAAAACTTAATGATTTTTTATGATTGCTATTTGCAGATGTAAACGAATGTGCTTCAAACAGAAGATTATGCACGTGTGCTGTTGAAGCTGCAAGCTGCAAGGCTTCTTGCATCGATACCATTGGTAGCTATAAATGTAGATGCAGCCCTGGTTATCAGCTTGTCAGAGGAACCATTTGCAAAGGTGATAGCTACTCTTGATTGAAAATGACTACATGTTAGCTGAAATACAAATCTCATACTAATTTAGAATCATTTCGTTTTTCGGAATTTCTGAAAACTGTATGCTGATCGACAAATGTTCTTATTGGAAAGTTAGTAAACTTTGGCAATGACAGTTATCTTAAAATTTTCTGCTTAGCCGCACGGAAATTGTTGTGGCAATAAAATCTTCTGCTTTTCATTGTCCCAGTAGGACAAAAGCGGTAAATACTCAAGTCTTCACAAGTAAACAAATCTATTCCAAACGCTCATTTAGCTTACATTTGCATCGTCATGGCCACCATCATCCACATCATCGTCATCATCATCATCATCATCATCATCATCATCATCATCATCATCATCATCATCATCATCATCATCATCATCATCATCATCATCAACATCATCAATATAGTGAATCATTAGGCACAGCATGGGCACACAATGTCTTGAGCGATGGGGACACAATGTCTTGAGCGATGGGGACGCTGGGGGGTGGAACAGTGGCGGCAGCGATTGTTGTGGTCATTGTTCTCTCTTCGGGGTTTCTGTTGCTCAGCATTGTTGTCTATGCTGGCCTGACCTCCAATGTAAAACAGGCTCCAGTATTTATTAGTATTTAATCGTTTATGTGTAGCTTTTCGTAGTTGTATCATTTAGTTGTAACTTCAGTTGCATGCTTTATGTAATGGCCATTGGGTTGTCATTGTCTTTTGCTCCCTTTGGTATCGTCTCTGTAGTGTTGTATAGTTGTATAGTAATTAGAAAGTATAGTAGTTGTATCATGTATTGTAACATTTTAGATGAATATAAAAAAAACATCATCATCATCATCAATCTACAATCTATTTATTAAAGCAGACTGTCTAAACAGGCAGCTCGAAAGTTGATGTGGACCTGATGATGTGGATGGGATAGGAAGTGAATTTTGATATAACTTTGCAATTTCACTTTCAAGATCGTTTCTTCCATCTTGAAACAGTATAGCTCTCTCATATTTTAGACAAACTTTAGGCCTGGATGTAGGTCCAGATTTAGGTTTTGTATTCTTTCTAAGCCCTCCTACTACTATTCAAAGATTATGTGCACACACTTTAAATCTAGCTAAGCGTTGCATTTCTTGAAATACTTGATTTTTGTCAAGTGTATAAATTGGCAAACATTTGGAAATCTCTGGATACTGCTTTGCTGATGTAAAGTCTTCTTTTTTCAGATTTAAATGAATGCAAAGTTGCAAAGGGCAACTGTGAACATGATTGTATTAATTCTCTTGGAAGCTACAGATGTGGTTGCTGGACTGGATACCGTCTTGCGAATGATGGAAAGAAATGCAAAGGTACCGGTAGTATTTGAGAAATTTCCTCAGACAACAGTGTCATATTACGAGAGTAATGGTAGCCTGCGTGAAGACTATAGACTGCACGCAGGCTAGAGTAACTGTAAATCATGATATCTCAGTGTGTAAAATGCAAGAAATTTTGTACTGTAATATTTTCAGGCAATTTACTTAAATGTCCAAAATTTTGAAGTCCACAACTTTTTGTGGGTTCCAAAATATTTACTGTCCAACAAATATTTCGTTATGGTCCTTGCTTATTGCTCATACATTCTCGCCATTTGCCAAACTGTTCTCCAAGACTTTTAAAATTTGTCTAATTCAAAGTATCTGAGCACTGTCCTCTTTGAAAGGTTACCATAAGCTTCTAAATAGGATTGATATTTTAACTATTAAGGACTCTTCATTAACACTGATCCTTTGTGAATTTAGATACAGTGAAGCACTGTGGGGGCCAAGGCAGATTTGAATTTGTGTATGTCAAATATCCTGCCATTCTGGCGCAGAGGTTCAATGTTAGCCAAAATTCTTTTTTGGAGTCTTTAAATGATACTTTTACGAAAATAATCCAAATAGTTTCGTTGTTGCACAAACTGTACAGACTATTTTACCACCCAGCAGACTGCAAGGCCCCACATTTTTCTATTTCAAGTTATTCTGTGAATTTCGTCATGACCAATCTTTTAATAATCATTTCATGATATGTAATAAACTAAGATTGTTTGCTTGTTTCCACCTTGCATTTCTGAAGGTAGTTTTCAAGAACACTGAAAAGCTAAGCTTATCGAAGTAGTGTCCTTGTCCTTCCTATCAATTTGAACACACTTCGTGATTCCTTCTGCCTGGAATTACGGAGATATGGTGACTCTAATCACTCTAGCTAGCAGGTTTGCCATGGTTGGGACTCGAACCACTAACCTTCAGATTGGTAGGCTAGCGCGCTACCACTGAGCCATTCCTGNACAATGAAACGCGGCAATGCGGCAAAGTTGGATTAATTCAACTTAGCCGCACGTGTCGCATCCCACAAAAAAATCTCATCAAGCGTCAATTGAGCTGTACACAAAAATGCGAGGTCTTAATCTTGTGTTATTTATCAAAGGAGAACATGGAAGGATCACGTGATCAAATCTCAACCTATTTTCTCGCTATTTTTTGCTTGCGTTTGTAATGGTTGTAATGCGCCTAGCCATGAAGAAAGCTGCGAGCAGTGCAAAAAAACTGTCGAGGATTATAATAATATGATATAATGAAGGATAAGGAGGCCATTGGCCTATTAAACCCTTTAGTGCTATTCTTAAGAGTATTCGAAGTTGTACTTTTCGTTGCGGCAGAAATCATCATATAATTTCTCAAACTGTATAACTGATTTTGCATTTACTGTAGTTACTATGTTTAAGATTGTCTTATACCTGCCTTAAAGACACTCGATTTGTGGCTCAGTTGGATTGTAGAAGTTTTGAATAAAGTTTCTATGATGGCTGTTGGTTTTTTGTCTCAGTTGCGTCTTGTTTACTGCCACCTTGATCACTGATTCACCACAGTTTATTATTCGTTTTCCTTTACCTAGGTGAATTGCATTCCAAGCAACAAATGAATTTGGATTTCAAATGGGATGTATGCGTGTGCTTCTTTAAACAGCTTCATGTCTTTTGATCTTTTTTACAGATATTGATGAGTGTCAAGGAAGTAATAAGTGTGGTCATGTTTGTCACAACAACATTGGATCTTACCATTGCAGCTGCAGAAATGGTTATCAATTGGCTTCTGACAACCGAACATGTATTGGTAAGATATCTTGAAGCTAAAAATTTGTCGTGTGTAACAGATTTTGAAAATCAAGATGAGTAATGGAAGCATTGCTAAATGTTTTCGTCTGAAACTGGTTACAGCAAATTGTCAGAGGAGTTCCGAAAGAGAATAAATGAAAATGATAAAACTGCACTTATTGTAAATTTGTAATTCATTGCCCAGTTAATGAACTTTGAGAATGGTGAATGGTTTGAGGGATCTTTGGATTATGACCCTCTTTTCACCTGATCCTTATATGCCTAAATACCAAGGCACTGCATAGATCGAATAAGATGCGACAACGCTTTCTTCTCTTTTGCCTGAGAGAATGGCACACATCAGTCCGCAAAATTTTGGGTCATAATTCCTCAAAATCTGAAAAATTACTGTAATTCTTTTAATTTTGAAAAATGAACGCACCCATAATTCTGCAAAATGTCTCAAAAAGATGTCCATAATTCCGCAACGTGTTTGAAAAATATCCCTAAAGATTGCACGTTCTCGTACCACCAATATACAAAGATACTCATCCGAATTGCTTCGCATCATGCATCATATTTTTATTTTGTATTCTATTTCTTATTTAGAAGTCATAACAGCAAGATAATTTAGGTCCTGTTTATATATAGTCGAGTTACTCGGCTAGGAGATTTACCCATGAAGGTAAATTGAAAAGAAGCGAGATGGGTGCTTTATGAGGAATAAATGGTGGAAGCCACCCAAGAACTGTAATGGTTTTGTAATCCATGAGTATGTTCCTATCCTATTGCTTGATAAATTCAAAGCTGCATTTTTTTTGGCGAATTCAACTTTGCCAGCTGAGTTATCCGGCAAGAGAGTGTTTGAATATTTTCAGTTTGGCTGTTTTACCTGAATCTTAGCAATCTGACTTACCCGCACTTTTCACATAAGCCGTGAAGGTATACGATTTCTATACCGGGTGCGCCAAAAAGAATTTCATATGTTTGAAAATTCGTTATACGGAGAATACTTGATAAATTGGAACGAATCAAACTTTGGTTTATAGCCGAACGGCTTAATTATTTTTGTGATTTGTCTTCATTTTTCTAAGCATTGGAGATATATAGGTAAATTCAAAATTACGGAAGATACCTTTCTTAGAAATGCGTGAAAAGAGCCCTAAAACCCTCGATCAAAATATAAATAGCTTCATCACTCAAACATATTCCATCTGCCTGAAGATATAAGAATCGAATCTTTATAAAAGCAGTATAGTATATGATCTTATGCTTTTGTAAATATTACTCTTAAACCCTGAAGTAAAATTAAATGTATTTATATACTGCTCTGAATGAGGAGAATTCTTTAATTCAATTGAGAGTTAATTTTGTGCCCTTTTTCACGTGTTTCGAAGTAAAGGAATTTCTTTTTATAAATTCAATTCTAGCAATACTGTCCTTGTTGCTT
This sequence comes from Aurelia aurita, assembly GCA_004194415.1. NCBI lineage: Eukaryota > Metazoa > Cnidaria > Scyphozoa > Semaeostomeae > Ulmaridae > Aurelia > Aurelia aurita. Next base: position 160,463 of record REGM01000136.1, on the reverse strand, counting down.
TAACGTTTCGGCTACCAATCCAAATTTTGATTCCTTTCAATTTATCAAATACTCTCCGAATAACGAATTTTCAAACGCATAAAATTCCTTGTGGAGCACCATACCAGGTACATGATGGGCAAGTCAATTTGCCAAAGATCTCAGTTAGACGGGGGCCTCAGGTCTATATAAAAAGACCCTTGACAACAATTTCTTATTTCTTCATAGATGTCGATGAATGCAAAGCTAGAACTCACGATTGTGATCAAAACTGCATTAATAATATTGGCTCCTATAGCTGTCGATGTGATCCTGGTTATCGTCTGCAAGATGATAAGAGAACATGCCGAGGTACGAAGTAAAAATTATTATCACTGTCTGATTTCTAATCCTCAAATTTTTGGCTGAAGTTATTGAGAGGTGGTCATGTCCTATGGAGACAGTGGTTCTAGGCCTGTCCTGAAACTTGGCTTTTTTTACTTTGGGCCAGCTCGCCAAAAGGTGGCTTGTTTTGCCTTCAGTGAGTTTGTTTTTTTTTCCTGTATATTATTGGACAATAGATCATTTGGCAAGCTTGTCCCCAAAACTGGTTGTTTTCGCTCTGTCACACTGGTTTTTTCTTGTTCAATGTCAAGGAAAAACTGAAATCGTAATAATTTAAGAAAATTTCTCGCTTATTTCTTCAATTCATTTGACCACAAATTTTTTCCAAGCTTTTTTGCTTTTTTCCGGTAAATTCATGGACACTATTGAAATAGTTGCTCAAAACTGGGTAGGATCCGGCAAATACTAAGGACAGAGGTAACACCAATTAACTCAAAATACGTATTTCACAATTACAAAATACAAAAACAGGGCGGGATTTCAGAAAAACTTGGGACAGAGTTCACAACAGTGCATCCAAAATTTTGCAGGAACGCCTGAAATTTTATGTTGATCAGCTATGTCCCAAAAACTTGGCTTTTGCTTGGGTGTCTTTCATAAACCTCGGAAAAAACCGGGTTCGGTTATTTTTTTCCCAGGAAAAAGGCCCGGGGGGGGGGTAACTTGAGTCTTGGGATGACGGGAACCCATCCTTAAGGATTTTCGGTCTATTTTCATACCCAATTTTAAGGATTTTGAGGGAAAAAGTCTCTTGAACTTGCTACAAATCAAGCTTCAATTCACTTTAAACACATAATTATGAAGATAAAGTTACCACCAACCAAGTTTCAGAACTAAAGCGAAAAAAATCAAACATTGAAAACCAAAACTCGACAAGTTTCCTGTTACAATTTGAAAGCTACCCATTTCTAATGGAACATTTACATTTTGAGACCCATATTTAGGGATTCTCGAGGTTCGAAACCCATCCTTATGGGCGGCACGTTCTCGTTGCTCTATATATGGAAGTTACCCCCCCCCCCGGGACAAAGGTGGGTTCAAGAATTTACAATACTTGACCGCCCTGATTCTTTAAGAGAAACTACCTCGGCTAGTTTGAGATGTCAACTTCTTTTCAATTTATGAAGAATTCGAAAACCGCTGCATCTGTTTTTCATTTTTAGTAAAGATCAAATTTCTCAGTAATTCCAAGCCTGTACAATTTCCATCAGGTTTAAATACGTAAAGTCATCACAACAAGGGCATCCATCTTGCATACGTAATAGATAAAACTGTTTTTGGGTGCAGCACGGTCAATAGTTCACCATTGATTTGGGCTCATATATGACCCAAAGTATATTTTTACCCTTGTTGTTATCTGTTTTACGCGAGACTGCCAAACAATCTTGATAATGTTGTTTTTCCTTCATTTTGGCCTGCTCTCAGCCGTCGCTACTGAAATCAAGTTTCAAAACAAGCATCGCTGCATAATAACTGGGGTGCGAAAGCAGTTTGAATCTGATTTTAGTAAAGGCAGCAAGCCGAGAGCTGGCAAGAACAAAGAAAAACAACCCGATCAAGCTTCTTTTGCAATCCCGTAACCCATAATATAGTGTAGGAAGCAAAATCAATGGTTCAATATTTCCCATTATTAAGGTAGGGTCTGTTTTATTATTCTTATTCTAAGACTGGTGGAGAATATCCATGAGACTTCTGCTGCTGATTTAGAAATCTTTAATTCAAAGTATTTACATGTTAGCTGAAAACGCATCATTCTTATAAGGTTTGACTGGCAAAGCACGTTCTTTTATTTTTAAGCTCTCCCGTGCCGAAGACTCTATAATCCAAAAAATGGTGCTATCAACTGCACTGGTTTGAATTATGGCCAAAGATGTGAATATACTTGCAATCTTGGATTCAGAATGATTGGAAATAAGACGAGAATTTGTCAACTTTTCTCGAAATGGTCTGGGACTACACCAAGATGCGTTCGTAAGTTACTCCGTAAGGTTTCATGAAACTGTTTAATTGATTTGCTTTAATCCATCTTTGCCAACTGATGTTTTCTAAGCTGTTTAAATGAGAAAAACGTAGACCGTTTCCGTTCTAGAAATGTTCAGGCTCATTATGATTTTTCTATTTTTTTGCTGGGACAATTGGAAATCAGTTATTTAATGTTTTACTCAACTGAATTGTATCCCAGGGTAAATATGTTTAAAATGACAAAAAACATTGCAAATGTTAGCTCCTAAAAAAAGCAAGATTTAAAACTATACACAAAACGATTTGCAGTTCTCAATAATAGAATTCACATCTGTGAGTGCACTCAATCAGATCAAAATAAACACAAAGCGTGACGTCATAGCTGACTGCGCTGAAAAAAACTATTCTTGTGGTTTGTCACTTTGTGATATTAGATGTTTTGCAAAATTCACCCGTGCTCTCCTAAAGATTATTTCTTAATGTTATACACTTAAATATTGTAACTCAAAACTTCAACATGTTCCAAAATATCAATTGCAGCAAAAGTGTGCCCAATGATGCATCCTCCCCTGAATGGAATTCTAGAGCTACCGTGCATTAATCAATACAATCAAAGCTGTAAATTCAGATGCAATCAAGGGTTTTTCCTAACTGGCAATAAAACAACCAAATGTGACATAGATGGGGATGGAGTTATCTGGAAAAGCCAGAATGCTGCATGCAGAGGTATGGGGTGATGAAAATTTTTAATTTCCGATACAAATCAGATGATACTTAACCTTATCAGCCTGTTTCTTCTGCTCCATTGAAAATTAATTCAATGCAATTAAAAAAGGGCCAAGAATTTCTAAAGAATTTGTGTTATGATAACCTTAAGTACAGGATGAATAAGGAAATGTGGGGCATTTGTACATATATATATATATATATATATATATGGCTGCAACAGATATCACAACTTTGTTCGTTAAAAAGTTCATTGCATTGAAGAAGGGCCAAATTAGATATGAAAATGTATTTGTTTATATTGGTGTTACCGTACCATACGTATGAGCTTTCTACTATAGATGTTTTTCGCAAGATTCAGAGGATTGCTTGGCTTCGAAGTCATTGTTCGTGCACTTGTGAAATTCTGAAAAATGCAAAACACACCAATTTTTTCTACCAAAGCATGCAGACAAGAATCGTATTGTGATTTGACACAAAAGCAACAGCCATTGTTACTTTATCAGTGATCCCAAAGGACTGCTCAATTAGTTGTCACTGCTTTGAAGAAAAACCTACACTAAGTGATTCGCTTCAAGTAAATAAAACGTTCCAATGGATTTTGTTGCCTCTCCTTTTCGACTTTGGAGTAAAATACAGTGATGGTGTGATCGTTATCAGAATGATACGTAAAAAGATAAGTGATTCCGAAATTTTATTTTTAGAAATAAAGCTTTGCAAACCAAATCCGTGCAAACATGGAGGCAGATGCCAGTTGAAGTCAGTAAAAGAATTCGAATGCGACTGCTCAGGGACTGGGTATATTGGAGAACACTGTCAATTAGGCACAATGCAAATTACATCCTATCCTCCACTAATTAATGGAAAGGCGTCTGATTGGTTGGAAATTACAGCAAAGCCTTCAAAAGAATTGATTATCATTCCTCAAGCCTTGGATGGAAATGCCATTTTTGAACCAAAGAAAGTTGTGATATGGTATGCTAAATCGCACGATTTGTGATTCAAAATCGTCTTCTCACTTTAAATTTTTTTTTTCACAATGCATAAAAATCAAACAGCCAAATAAATTGTTGACTAATGCATTCCTCTTCTACTCTCAATTTCATCTGAAAAGTGTGATATTACTACTATCTAAAGCTTGGATTACACTAGAGTAAAAAGTTATTAGAATTTGGATAACGCATTCTATAAACTCGTTTTAAATGCATTTCTAGTCACTAGTGAGTTATCACTTCTACTTAGAATCAAACCTTTTCATTCCATCCAAAGCGCTATAGCGCTGACAAAGTATCAAAATTGAGGCAAACTTTCTTGAGCTTTACCATCACCTTTTCAAATGTATTTCTAATGCGTTTTTACTGGTATTAAGCAAGCTTAAATAGCTAAAAATTTGCAAACTGCACTCCGCTACCATTATTATTATTATCAATTTATTTAAGGTTGGATTACTGTAATACAATAGCTAAATTATATAGCCAATTAATTTCAACCATACTAGCGAAAGATATTTCTTGATAAAAATCTTCGTGGCAAAGTTGATCTGAAGGTCATATTTTTCAATTTCCCACAGAGNTAGTCACTAGTGAGTTATCACTTCTACTTAGAATCAAACCTTTTCATTCCATCCAAAATGTATTTCTAATGCGTTTTTACTGGTATTAAGCAAGCCTAAATAGCTAAAAATTTGCAAACTGCACTCCGCTACCATTATTATTATTATCAATTTATTTAAGGTTGGATTACTGTAATACAATAGCTAAATTATATAGCTAATTAATTTCAACCATACTAGCGAAAGATATTTCTTGATAAAAATCTTCGTGGCAAAGTTGATCCAAAGGTCATATTTTTCAATCTCCCACAGAGAGAAGATTGAGGAATGAAATTATAGAGTTTAATCACATAACCATCGTTACTATGTGCCAAAACTCTCTTAGCCTGTTTTAAAGAACAAATCACACAAAATAAACTTTTCAGCCTATTTTAAACTTGATTCGTTTTCTCATCGTGAAAAGACATATTAGGTGACCCAGAAAAAAGTGATACTTTTTGAAAAATCATCAAAACTTGATTATTCCACCGATCTAGAAAATTTCCTTATTTTGATTTGTGTCAAGGACCAAATTGGTTCATTAAATCAAATTGTAATCGATAGAAGGACATACTAAAACCACTCTTTCTCTTTATTTCAATAGCTATCCGTTAACATCGGGGAAGCTTAGGATCATTCCAAAAACATCTGGTGTACTTCACATCAGGTATACGCTGTCTGGTAGAAATTGGAAGAAATTTTCCCCACTTCCGGATTCAACGGTTTACGTTCAGGCAGTTGATGCTTCGAAAGAACTGATACGAATACCAAATAAAGACTTCGTGCAGAGTCAATGCTACAAGACAAAGCTCGAAATTTGCAAAAATGGACAAGAAATAAAACTCCTGTCATCTTGTCCTTGGAGTAGGAAAGGAAGTAAAGGATACCAGTCAATTGCAGCCGGAGATATAAAGATTCCCTTGTCACTAGCTGGCATCAAATTACCCGCAAAGAGCATGTCATCTTGGATGTACAGAGCCAAAGGAATATTAACTGTTAGTAAAGAGCTAAACGACGCCTTGATAACTGGCCATACATTTTGCAAGTTGAAAGAAGCTTGTAAGGAATCTTTGTACACGAAAGCCGAAAATCAGTTCATTATACAGCAAAACCTGTTTCTAAGGTCTCATATAGCCTCTTTATCCAACCTTCTTCCCCGGTGGCTAAGGGTACGCATGAAGCATGGTTACAGTGGGTTCAGTGTCAACAATTTCCAAAGCATGATTCTGAAGAGTACTCGCATCAGCGATTTGAAAATTTGTCTAAACTTTCCTGTCAAAATGAATCCATCAAGCATATACGCTGCGCAAATTGTATTTGCCCCATTAACTTTGCAAGCATTAGAAATGCAAGTTGACACAGACAGCACATACCCGACATGCATAGCAACCGACTTATGTAAGAAGATTACGTATATATCATTACCAAAGGACAAAACGATCAATTTCACTCCGCATCTACAATCACTTGGTGTGAAGAATTTATCGGTCAGGCTTCACGGTGTTGCATTTGCTGCCAATTCCACGATTGAACAGAAATGTTCGAAAAGATACGAGGCAGAAGATAGCTTTTGTGTTGCTGCTCAAGTATGGATGAAAATTTCAAGCAATTTTGAAAATGAGATTGCTAACATATCGCTGGAAGGTGAAGCTTTCATCGAAACAGAAGAGCTTAGCAAGGTATCTATAGATTTGACATAATTTGATGAAATTTTTAAACTTCAGCAGTTTCCATTGGTATGAATGTATTTCTCATTATTGTTTTACCTAACGGCTTGTTTCCAGTCAGAGGAATTTTGCAAGCGGAGAGGAATTCTGTGGTTTGCGAGAGAAAATGTGGCTCTGAAGTTGAATTTAAATTTAAGGATTTATGATTGTGTAAAATTCAAAGCGAGCGGAAAATTGCACAGACTGCTAACTAGCAGTGAAGACCAATGCTTATGTTTTAAAATTTAGCGTAGTTAGAGACTTTATTGTGACTGGACAATATTGCTACCAGGTTTTAATATTGCGAAGTTTTTCAACGTATCTATATCTAAACAAACATCTAGCCTTAAGAATATTATCATCATTTGGCGAAAACAGCTGTTTAAAATCGTAGTTGCTACGTATTCCGACATTGCTTTGAAATGAAATTGATCTATTTTCAATATTTTGCTCAAGCCTTTCTCCTTTTGAACCAGGTAGCATTCAGTCGATTTACAACTGCTATCAAATACAGCTACGAAGGGTTTCTATTAGCCGATATCCAACTTAGAGCAGCTGGAGAACAGATTGTTTTCAAGATTCGTGAAGCAAATGCTACTGGATTTGGTTCATTTGGTATGCATATGTTTTATATCTGTCTAGCAAAAGCTAATTTTGTGGCACAAAAGATTCAGGTTTCCGAAAAACAAAGCAATTGACTTTTCGTCAGAATAGGTTTCACAATTCTGAGTGTGCACTAGATCAAATCAAAATAAATATAGAGAGGAAAACATTATGGTTGGCTGAGCAGAAGGTGCGAAATCAATTCTTTAAGCTGTCAAATCGCTTTGTCTTAATACGAACCGTATCCTTTGTTTTAGAAAATTCGTCCCTAATTATCTCTCGTTTATTTTACGTATAGAGAGACGTCGATAAATATCTTGTTTGTACGCATTCAAGCAGTGTGTTAGGCGTTTTCGTCCCACGTTTTTCGTCTTCCATTGCATTCTCCTTTTTTATATTAGAAGCTATGAATTGGACTTCAGGAACCTTTCTGCTGATATGACTACAACCGCCTTTTGCTAGTCAATTTCTGTTAGAAGTAAACTTAAAATTAAGATAACAGTAATGTTTAACATTAATTAAGATTGACAATGAGAGAAGCAAAGAAAAGGGGCTAAGTGACATTGCAGAGCAACATAAAAATCTTCTGTTATTCATAACCTTTTAGCTAAAATCTTTACCTGGAAGTTCTTGGATTCTTTAAGATTTTTAAAAAAGTTGTCCTCGTCAATATAGGACCAGCATAGTTTCTGATTTGATTACTGATTTGTTTTGCAGGACATCCAATTGCCAAAATCAACGCAAACAATTTGCGTGGATTCATCTTCAATATTAATTCGCAAATTGATATAGTTCATGGAACATCTCTGGTCTCATTTCATCCTGTCAATAACGGAGAAAAGTTTAGATCAAGTGGACGGGTGATCTATGGATTACTTGGTGGAAAAGTCGTCGATGTTGCCAACAGAAATCGTCTTCGATTCAAGGTCCGCTTTTTCCATAAATCATTAACAAGATCAGCTGATGTCCTTTTGAGATTGCTAAACCAACATCGATATATTTACAGCGTGCAAATTGCAGCTCTTGGAAACCTCAAAAACAACGTGAAAGAACTGCACAATGAGATGATGAAAGTTTTGAAAGATATTTCTGGCGGTTATGAGAATATTTACAGTTTGATAACTCGCGTAAAGAATATTGCTGATTTCGGATATGATATTGCATCAGCAGTGAGTCAGGTATCCAATGCTGAGAAGCATCTGATCAGAAAAATGTCGATTCTACGTACTCTGAAGCTATTCAAATTAGCACTAAAGAAATGTAGTGAGATGAATGCTATGCCTGAATCAGCGAAAGTTTCGGAAAATTTCTCAGGATTGGATATCAATTACTTTGGAAAACTTTGTTTTCACGCGATTTGCTTTGAAAACTTGAAAGTAACAATTCAGAACCATGCATGTCTTAAAGATGGAAGAAAATGTGATTCAAATTTTCTGGTTGTATCAGCTATATTTTCTCGAAGGCAAACAATAGCCAACCAGTTCAATGTGACTAAAGGTAGCATGTTGTATGCTATGATTTCGAAAAATGAATATCAATTTAATGTTACTATTCCTATAAAAATAAGGTTATTTGCCACAGAAGTATCAACAGTACTAGAAATCAATGCAGAGGAAATATATTTCCTTCTACCCAAATTCCGCATAGCAGAAGGACTTAATTTTGATTTGAAGGTCACTGCATCAAATTTAAAGAACACTGTTTGGCAAAATGTTCTTTTCAGTATGTCTGGAACAGCATCAAAAGCTTCTAACTTGACCAATGAACTTGAAAGCATGATAAAAACTTACATCAGTGATACAGCAGAGCTCATAAAAGCTAGGCATGCTAATGCTTCTGGTAGAGTGTCTCAACTTAATTGTGTGCTGATGAACTGGAAATCTAACCTTACTACAACAAGAAAGATTTTCAATGAGCTGAAATTGGAATTGGCCAAATCTAAGGCATCATATGAAACATCTTTGACAAACTTAAATATGACGAAAATAACCTTCAATTCATACAGTGTCAAAAGCAGATTCTTCAGTGATATCCAGACAGATCTGGAAACTTTGTTTCCACTCGCAAGTTGCAAGAAATCATGCATTTCCATACCTGTTTGCCAAATATGTCAAGAGCCAGTAAAGGTAGATGCTAATACATTAGAATGTAACCTTATTGAAAAAAGAACCATTACAACGGTAGCCAAGACAATACAATCGAAATGTCAAGTAACAAATTATCGATATAAGACAATTTATACTGGAACATGCAAGAAACGTTTTCCAATTGAAGCTTCCATTATTAGCATTGGAACAGGAGTCGGATCGATAATTGGATCTATCTTGGGTCCACCTGGCACCGCAGTTGGTGCACTGGTCGGAGGAATTGTTGGAGGAATTGTTGGTGGGTTTGTGAGCTTGTTCTCATCATGTGACACCACGTACAAGGCAGTTAAAGAGGTATGATATTTGAAAACGTTTTCTTTCTTGGATTTCTTTTAGAGTCGGTTACTCCACTAAAAACTTGAAACAAGGCATGCATTTTGGTAGAGCACAAATGGGAATGCTATTGTTATCCTTTCTTGTATCCCAAGGAGACTAATCATTCAATTTCCATGGTTTGGAAGCTGAAAGCTCTTTTTAAAACGCCACCAGAATAATTATATCACAAAATAGCAAATAAATATAGACAGAAATGCATGATTTTAGCAAATTGGTTTAATCTTTCTTATGCGTTACAAAACCTTAGCAGCAAAAAACCTTTTTCCACAATATAACTTTTTAAACGCCCCACGAGAATAGGGCTTAAATCTTTAAAATCTGTAAAAAGGTGGGTGTAAAATTCTATTACATTTTTGTTTGAACTGAATGGCTTGCAAGGAACTTTGAATAATTTGCTGTACATCTGCCATGGACATTTTTTGACATCTTGATTATTTTCAAAATGGCGGCGTTTGTTGAAAGAATCCATGGAAAATTTTGAAAAAATTAAACTCATCGTAAAACCTAAATCAATATAGGAAAAATAATATAATCTTCAAGAAAACTATAGTTTATGAGGGTCTACAATGTGGTGGCAAGAAGAAATCTGTGGCTCTTCTGGTTTAGGATTTAAAAATTCGATGACGTCACAGCGTCAAATATAATAAATGCCGCCATTTTGGAAATAATCAAGATATCAAAAAATGTCCACGGCAGATTTACAGTAAAGTACCCTAAGTTCCTTTCAAGCCATTTAATCTGGAGAAAAATGGAATACATTTTACACCCGCCTTTTTAAAGATTTGAGGCCTATGCTCGCCCCCGCCCCACGTGCTTTTGACTCACTGAGTATAATTTAAAGTTATGATTTTATACAAGCAATTGATGGAGCTTTGATGATCAAGTACAGACTAACATGTTTTTTTAACTGATGGAATTCAAATGAGGGAGGTTTATAAAAGTCAAAATATGTTCGGCAAAATTACATAAATCTTTATAATTTTCTACACAACTACGATAAGCTTCGATCGGCTATAATTTCATCATGATGCGAAAATTTCTGAAAAACGAGTTATAATTGAACCTTGCTCACTCGAAATTTCGAGAAAGTGTCTGAAACCTTTATCCGAAGTTGTTTGCCGAAACTTTCCGTTAGGAAAATTTAAGATGTTAACTTTAGACTGATGAATTTTGTCCTAGTTATGGCTTCTACTACCCTACCTATTACCCCCATCATCCCTTAAGCCAGGATTCGTAATTTTAAATAAATAAAACTGGATTAAATTTTGGATCTTCTTTAATTTTCCATCGCAGCATTCACTGCACAACAGTATTCAAACTAATAACAGTGGATCATTTCCACTCTATGGTCAAAACAGACATTAATTTTTGTATTCAATATGTTTTCCAATAGACGATTACGGAAAAGATGGCGTCGGGGGGCATTTGACCAAGATGCATTGCGTTTGATGATCGAATCTCTATAGAATCACTGTTGATTCCATTATAGAACGCAATGCATCTTGGTCAAATGCCCCCCGACGCCATCTTTTCCGTAATCGTCTATTGTCGAACACTAGCAATATGAATTTTAAGCCGTTTTGCCATCGGGGTTTTACTTAGGCCATCAACCATTAATATCAAAGTGACTGTGTAAAAGTCGCAAATTTAGTCCGATTTCTGCGTATGTATGACTCTGAATCGTAATAAGAGCGTCCGGCAGGACTTTTAATAGCGGTACTTACGATTTCGTAAACAATCTAACTTCACTGTATGCAATGTGTGACGAAGTTTCTCTTTGCTACAGGAAATAAACAGCCAAGTTGACTGCACAAAGATAATTTATGAAAGCCACCAAGTAACATGGAAAGAAGCTAGCTGTGATAACAAAAACGTAGAGGTAATATCAGGCTTTAGCACCCCAAAGGAATGCAACTGCTTTGACAACAAGTGCATCACTTTACAGGATCATAACTGTGCCTACAAAAACGAAGTGGCGAGAAGCAACAGGAGTCAGTATGTGCGCACAAAAATGAAGGAAGCAGGAGAATATAATGACGGCTATGATAACTTGCAAAATGCTGAAAAGTATGTTGAGTCTAATTACACCCGCTTCGTAGAAGATGAGAGCCGATACCTGGTTGCCAAGGGAAACCACGAAAAAGCAGCTTCAAAAGTGAAGCTATTGGAGCTGGAAATTAAACTAGTAACGAGAAGCATGGACAATTTCAATGAAAATTTTGCACTTGAAAGGTGTATCGCTAATATTGCAAAGAAAACGATGGAAAAACCTCTCGTTGTAAAGAAGATTCAATTTCATTCAAGCGCTTCTACAAGTGAGGAGCTTCTCCTTAAAGTTATAGTTGTGAGGTCAGATTTAGGGTTTGTCGCTGAGAATAACTTTTTACTAAACCATCGGAATGCTGATTTGTCGATGAAACAAGGCGCTAGGACGATTGCGAAGGAGACTTTTTGCCTTCATAGATTACGAAAGAGACGCTCGGCTGAAGGTTCCTTGATAATGCGCCAGAATCTTGGGAACAACTTTGTACAACAATCGACAAAAATTGATCAGAATGCTACCATGGCTGAACGGGCTTGCCTTGTCTCTAGCACAATATTCTCATTTCTAAAAAGAAGCTTTGACGATCTCTCTCATAACATAGCTGCGATAGAAATACGAAAGCTTAGAATAATGCAGTCGTGGGAAATGACACAAAATCGACAAACTGAAGAAAGTGGGAAAGGCCAAAATAAACTTGTTCAGTCTTTGAAGAGTCAGTTAGAATCAGATAATAGAACACTGACAGTTGAAAATATTCTCAAAGATTGGATTGACAATATGGAAATATCAACGGCTGCGTATAACTTCACAAAATGTATCGGTTTTGAGGATTGTGTAAGAGAGTCACTTAGGCAAATAAGCCTAAGCCAGCTACCTAGTCTGATCCTTACCAACCAAGACAGATTTCAACAGAACATCAATTATGCAGACACAAAATTTTCAACTCTTCTTGCAGCAAATTCCATATCTTCACTTAAGCTCGCTGCAGCAGAGTTGAAACAATATTTAATGGTGATTGAGGATTTATCAGCATTCTGTGCCAAGCCTCCGACAATTAATCTAGACTCACCGGAAGTTATTGAGAGGAGCACAGGAAGTGAATTGAAGCTGCGATGTATATCCCCATCGAGCCTTTCTAACATGACGTACAGCTGGACAAGAGATAATATTCCCTTGTTATCAGAAGGTGGCAATGTGCTTCGCATGTTAATTGATAAGGACAAGAATGGTGCATATAAATGTATTGCCTCTAACAATGCTGGGACCGGCACATCACAAGAAACACTTGTTATAACCAGAGATAAGCCTACATTGGTATCTCAGCCAATTGATTTTCAGTATTATTCTACAATGCCTGACGAAATAACACCACTTTTTGCTTGCAACGTAACTGCAGATCCACCAGCCAATGTTTCTTGGTTTTTCCAGCCTTTCAGCTCAAACGTTACATCCAAACTAGGTTTCACAGAACTCGTTCTAGATATCTCAAGGCCTATTGCTTCAGATGCAGGTTTCTACTATTGTAAAGCAGAAAACAAAGCTGGCTTGACTGAGAGCAGAAAAGCAAGACTGGACGTTCTAAAGGGCAGGATTTCTAATCAAGGATTTACAATGACATATGACTTACCAGAATTGGTTGCTGACATTCAAGGTAAAGAAGCATACAAGGCAAGATTGACTACATATGCTCGGTTGTCGACAAATCAGTACATCAATGTGTCTTTAAATGAACAGCCTGAGGGATCTGTAAAAGTTGTAGTAAGCGTAACTGAGAAATTAGACATGGAAAGAAAACCCGGTGAGAATTCTGAGATTGATTTTTTGAGGAGAGTCTCAATGTCGCGCAAAATATTGGCAACTTCTTTGCAAAACATTGTTCTAGGACTGAAAAGCAACAACACGAGAGAGGAAAATGCTGCCATAGCTGAGTCTATACGTATTAACGTAAGCACAAAATTGTGCCCGCCTGGTTACGTTATGCATGAGAACGGATTCTCTTGTGGTGAGTGTTCTTTCAACTGTTGTATTTGAAAATTGCATATATTTGACTGTCATACATAATGGAAACTCGCTGACCTCTCTCCCACTATGGATGGCACGTAGTTTATTAGAGTCTGTCTTGAATTAGATGTCACATGAGATTTGCGATAACGCAAAAGTACTGATGCAAAACATTTCAACTGTTGTTATTCGCTGGCATTTTCACATGATATCTTGTTTGATATAGACTATACTCTTGTTATTTTTTAAATAGTTTCTTGTTAATGAATAAAAAAAACTGTTATATTTTCAAGACTTTTAAAAGCTGATTTCCATATGTGGAATGTTCCTACGGGTGAAATTTCAAACAATCATACTGAACTGTAAATTTCTATTCAGCTAGTGCACGCGGCGAGATTATCGAATACAATAGGATATTCATAAATCTTTGAGATGTCATCTTTTGTATCAGGTCATTTACTCTGATAACTGTATTTTGATCCAACAGTTCAATGTCCTGCCGGAACTTCCCAACAAGAAGGATCTTGTGTCAATTGCAGCATTGGAATGTTTCAATGGAAAGCAGGACAAACATCGTGTGTCCCTTGTAATGACTCATTTGTCACAGATGAAGTTGGTTCAGTAAATGAATTTCAGTGCATTCCGCACGGTGAGTTTTCAAATTCAAAGCTTAGAGTCAGTCAGTTATTTGTTTTAAGTGGGCTGTCAGGATTTTCTAGCTACTTAAAGCTAATTTTGGCCCACTATGCATGCCGCATCCAGGCATGGGACCCCTAGTTTAACGTCCCTTCCGAAGGACGGTGAAGTGAGTTGCGAGGTCATTCCCCGGGTCAGGCCTCCGAGGTCACCCATCCGGAGTTTGACCACACTTGAAGCAGAATGAAACGTGCTTTATTGAGCACAGGCTCCAAATCTTTTAAAAATTTGGTGCAAATGGCTAATAATCTTTCATTGGAATAAATGTACTGAAGAGAACTTTAGGTTACTATCTTGATTACTTAATAAAAAAGTGTTTTTCTTTTTCAAAAGAGTTAAGGAAAAGGTTTGAAAACATAAAAGCCATCGTTCTTTTCCAAAACAATTCAGAAAAATTGATGGAATTTTCAAAAAAACTATAGTTTATGAATGTCTAACAATATATTAGTAATAAAAAAGTCTGTCTCCCTTCTTGTAAAAAATTTAGAAATTTGGTAATATTATTAGCAGGACATGTTTCACGTAGTTTCATCAGTGTTTGTAGTATGACCCAACGGCAAACAATTCAAGATCATCATTCCTATTGGTCAAAAATCAAGATCCAAAATTCTGCCTTCCGGACCAAAAAGCATCCGGCTATCCAGCTATAAGCTGTTGGAAACAAGTCGTCCTTTCTTTTCTTTCAAGAGACTTAGGCAACTCTAGGCAAGTCTAGGCAACGCCGATACCTATTTTACTCACCCGGTAGACTGATTTCTAAGTCTATGATGTTTTACTTTTCAGTCTTGAAATCAGCAGATGTTATATTTGTTGTGGATAAATCCTGGAATATCAGAATGTATGACTGGAGAAAAGTGCTGAGGTTTCTCGAGAAAAGCATCAAAGAGCTAAACATTGAGAAGAACGATGTTAGAGTAGGAATTGTCTCATTTGATTCATACACGATGATTTGGTTCCCATTGCATAAATACTCAACGGAGAACCTTATCCGAAGATTGCATGACATTCCATATCACGCTGGCATCACACTGACTTATACAGCACTGAACCTGGTGGAACAGGATTTACACGTTAAATATCGCGCGGACAGAAAGCAAATTGCCATCGTAATCTTAGGCGGACCATCTTCATACTTTGGCGGAAGGACTGGCTTCTTCCTAACTCGCCGCGCGGCTATGCGGTTGCATGACGCTGGTGTTCACGTTCTAGCGGTTGGCGTTAGTAATAGAGTTGATTCTGCTGAGTTAAAAGCAATTGCATCGTACCCAAAGTTAAGTAATGTGATCCAGTTGGGAAATTTCAATCTGTTGACGGAAGCTTCCAAAAAGATTCTTGGAATGGCTCCGAAAGGTAACTCGATTTTAAAGGGACCTTTGCAACCGGCATGCTTGTGGAAATTAGTCTAATAAACTGATCTTAAAGATTGATAAAAGCCATCTTNGAACCTTATCCGAAGATTGCATGACATTCCATATCACGCTGGCATCACACTGACTTATACAGCACTGAACCTGGTGGAACAGGATTTACACGTTAAATATCGCGCGGACAGAAAGCAAATTGCCATCGTAATCTTAGGCGGACCATCTTCATACTTTGGCGGAAGGACTGGCTTCTTCCTAACTCGCCGGGCGGCTATGCGGTTGCATCACGCTGGTGTTCACGTTCTAGCGGTTGGCGTTAGTAATAGAGTTGATTCTGCTGAGTTAAAAGCAATTGCATCGTACCCAAAGTTAAGCAATGTGATCCAGTTGGGAAATTTTAATCTGTTGACGGAAGCTTCCAAAAAGATTCTTGGGATGGCTCCGAAAGGTAATTCGATTCTAAAGGGGCCTTTGCAACCGGCATGCTTTGAGAATGCATCCTTTTGTAGTCTCTTTGTTGTCACCATGTCAATGGTCCTCTAAAATGGCCGACAACAAAGAGATCCAACATGCAAACTTGCCGGTAACAAATGCCCCTTTAAAGTGTCCGCCGGGTGAGTAAAAAAACATTTTAAAAAATTGTGGAAATTAGTCTAATAAACTGATCCCAAAGATTGATAAAAGCCATCTTAAATTAAAGACCACGTTAAGGTATCTATGTCGACATTCAGGTGTCAAAATAGCTATTTGTGGTTAGGTTTTACAGCCTTGATGAAGCCGAGAGATGAATGATAAATGGATTATATTTAGTTTAAGGCCGTGTTATTTTAATTTGTAAATTTAGCATTTATTTAGGTAGCCTGAGGACAGGCCTTGGATACCATTTTCATCACATATGGCATCGAAATTTGGAAAAAATAACAATGAACCTCATCGACCTCAAATTAGGAATATGAAATACAAAAAAGGAGCCTATTCCTACAGGTTTTCTTCTTCCTTTTCTCGTCCTCAAGAATGAAGCCGGTCCACATGCTATTAGTCAGGAAATAAACAGTTATTACTGGCTCTTTTTTTAGATAAGACCCTAATCAGCCTCTGTAGTATAGGCCCAGCAAGATTTGTAAAACTGATATCATTTTATAATCACTATAACGACACCCAATCCTAACAAATTTACCACAACTTCGCCTCTAAATTGAAGATAGACTTTTATTGATAGACAAAAAGCAAGAATTTTTGAAATGGGTCTACTGGTTTGATTTCCACACACTTTCAAAAGTAGTAAGCTTCTTTGCCCACCCGGCGTTAATATTTACAGAAATTGGACGAAAAGCAGAAAAGGTGACTGAGTGCTTTTTACTCACAATAGTAATACCAAATCCCCTTATTTCTTGTGAGCAATATCAGAGAAAAAATACTTCCTTACTATTCTGTTAATAAAGCAGCTTTCAATATTTTACTCAAAGTCATCCTTTCAACTTTAAAATTTTGTATTTCAGACAATTGTTCTCCGGATGCAAAAGATATTGCAATCCTCATAGAAGCTTCAGTTGATGTGTCAAAAGAAAGCTGGAACTTGACACAAATATTCACAGAGAGGCTTCTCGGGGAGCTGCAATCCCCACAGCACAAGATATCAGTAACAACTTTTCATTCAGAATTACAACTTCAACGTGCTTACAAGGAGATCTCTTCTGTCACTGAGATCAACACCATTGTTAGAAATCTTTCAAGAAATGAAAAAGAAAGGTCATCTGGTTACAGAGGATTCATTGCAGATGTCNTTGATAGACAAAAAGCAAGAGTTTTTAAAATGGGTCTACTGGTTTGATTCCCACACACTTTTCAAAGTAGTAAGTTTCTTTGCTCACCCGGCGATAATATTTACAGAAATTGGACGAAAAGCAGAAAAGGTGACTGAGTGCTTTTTACTCACAATAGTAATACCAAATCCCCTTATTTCTTGTGAGCAATATCAGAGAAAAAATACTTCCTTACTATTCTGTTAAAGCAGTTTTCAATATTTTGCTCAAAGTCATCCTTTCAACTTTAAAATTTTGTATTTCAGACAATTGTTCTCCGGATGCAAAAGATATTGCAATCCTCATAGAAGCTTCAGTTGATGTGTCAAAAGAAAGCTGGAACTTGACAAAAATATTCACAGAGAGGCTTCTCGGGGAGCTGCAATCCCCACAGCACAAGATATCAATAACAACTTTTCATTCAGAACTACAACTTCAACGTGCTTACAAGGAGATATCTTCTGTCACTGAGATCAACACCATTGTTAGAAATCTTTCAAGAAATGAAAAAGAAAGGTCATCTGGTTACAGAGGATTCATTGCAGATGTCTACAACAACCTTATGACTGAAAAGTGGAACTCAGTCTCTCCAACAAAGATTGCTATTTTCCTATCAAAAGATGTGATAGACCGCAGAATTCTGACAGACATAAGAAGAGATTACCCGAAGGAGAAAATACATTTTCTTGGCGTCGTTATGAGCGCAGATCCCCAGAAAATAAAAGAGAATGTTTCGTTGAAGCTCGAGGAAGAGGCGACGTTTAACATGGCACAAGTATCAGATATCGTGGAAATCATCCAGGAAATTGATTCAGGAACCAAGCTTTGCAGCTCTGGTTGAGTTTTTGATTGATGCCGAGGTATCTGTGGACGTTCTAAACATATTTTATTGAAATGTGAGTAAATTCGAGTAGTGCCATTCTTATGGAAAAGTGGTGTATGCAGTACACTTCTTATAGATTTCCCTAAAAGAATATCTTGCATTCACATCAGTTTAGCTTTTAGCGAACTCATCGGCAGATATCTGCTTGAATAGCACGTCACCAGAGGGATTATTTTAGACTGGTTTCGTACTTTTACCTACCGTATAGACGCGGATATAGAGCCTCATATAAATAAGGGCATGCCCATATACCCGAATATAAGGGTAGTGCCTTGATATGTGAGCAGTCATGAGAAAAATTACAAAGCCACTAGATGATGCATTGTTCGTACTGTTTATGATTAACTCTCGATGAATGCTAGCGTAGCTGAGACAGTGGGCACCTGGCTTGAAAGCTCCTTGGAGCTCTTTCTAGGTGACCTAAGCTTCTAATTTAATATTAGGTTGGTAGTCTTATTACATACCTTGTACTTGAAAACGTGTCGATGTTTTTTACTACAGTCGATAGTTTGTAAAGGAGTGGATAGCTTGAACTTGGAATGTGTTCACATTAATTAATCATAACTGAAAGTTAGCTTATCTACAGTGGACACCTGGCCTGAAAGCCTCCTTTGAGCTCTTTCTAGGTGACATAAGCTACCAATTTGACATAAGATTAATAGTCGTATTATGTATACCTTGTACTTTAAATCTTGTAAAGTAGTGGACAACTTGAATTTTGATGGAAAAGAGAATGATCTGCAACAAATTTGTTAATGAGTTACAAATGACTCAAATAACAGATTAATCTTGACATAGCAATGTGTATCAATTTTTAGCTCGACTGTCGTGTTATGTTTTATCACAGTAGTAATCACTTTATTTCAAAATCTTTTGCAATTTGTTTCCTTTTCCTGTGGCCCCTGTCACTAACCTGTTATACACAATGTCTTAGAAATTATTCCAAGAGTTTTTTTTTAAATTGATTTGTGAGACCAATATTCAAACATAACTATATTTTCTTCATTCCAAACGAACAGGCTGTGAGATTGACACCTAGTTTGGCTCAATCTATTGTGTTCTTTGCTTCAATTTAGTACAGAGGAATTTACTTCAGAAATTCAAAAGAGTTTTCGGAGTCACATTTATTAGAAATCCCTTTTGTTTGGATGTGTCCTCAACAGTACTGCATTGCACAACGTTGACAGTACTGAAATTATTCCTCCACAGTACTACATAGTCTCCACAGTCCTAAAATAACCCTCCCTCCCCCAAAAGTACTGAAATTATCCCCCATAGTGCTGAATAACCTCTACGGTACTGCAAAGCTGCCAAAGTACTGCACAGACATATGCCAGGGTGAGAATAAAATCTTCTGGCCATGTCAATGGCCGTCAATGATAATTGATAAATCAATCATGGTACAATTTTGAAAATTTTCAAACTTTATTATTTTGTTCTGAAATTTTGCCTTCTAAACTTTTTAGGACTGAACACGTTTTTATTTGTCGAATATTGACAATGAAAGTTCATTCATACCCAAATACCTTTGTGTCGCTTTACATTGCTCAGTTACTTTCCTGTCTCCTTGGATGTATGATCGTTTTGTCATTATAAGAGATATGATCAGCTTCACCAACATTTAGATGCTTTGCTTGCTTATTAGCAGCTGTGAATTTGTCATGTAAACATGTTTACAATAATTTAGAAAATGTTTCATTATTTTGGACTGTTTTGTTTAAAAATTGCGTTGAGTAACGTTGAAATTAGCTAAATATTTTCATCTGACATTGGTAACAGGAAATCTTCAGTGGACTAATTCGAAATTAGCCAATCAGAGAGCCCACGAAAACGTTCCTTTGTTCAATAGAAAAGGTGCAAAGAATGAAGCCTGGTTTCCATTTAAATTTCTTCTGCCCTTTATTGCCCGTTTTGGTTGTGCGTTAGTCAGTTCAGTTCAGTTCAGTTCAGTTCAGTTCAGCTCAGTTCAGTTCAGTTCAGTTCAGTTCAGTTCAGTTCAGTTCAGTTCAGTTCAGTTCAGTTCAGTTCAGTTCAGTTCAGTTCAGTTCATATATTTTAAATTCCACTAGATACAATTCAAAAATAGAAACTACACAGAATAATAATAAAAAACCAGACTACAAAAGGCATAAAACCATATTACAGAAAATTAATACATTTATACAGGAAATTATTACAATATACAAATACTAACAAAAGAACAAAATGAATTGCGTGTAGAGAATTACTTAAAGGAAGAGCCCCTCAATTGGCAAACCAATCGAGGAGGGAGCCCTTCCCCTACCCTAAAATGATATTGAATAAATTTGGATAAAGTTTTGCTCCAAGATAACGCATCGATTTTAGGCCATATTGAATTGAAGGCTGTTTCTAGTCAAGCATAAATCATCTTGACTGGCCTGTCTAGTGGATTATTGATGAGCGGGTGAACTGAATAAGGAGAAGTTATGAAAGCAATCAGGTGATGTTTTGGTTGACGGATTCAAAAATAAAAGTTAACTGTCTGAGCTCAAAAATCTCCGAAAGTTGGAGAAACCGAAACGAGCAACATGAGCATCAAATGGAGACGCAATCCAAGAGCCAAACAAGCAACAGCGAAAATAGAAACGAGCAAAGAATAGCATCTACTCTTTCCGGTTTTTGAGATGGATTTGATTCTATATAAAAAACCAAAACAAGCAAGAAGGAGCAGCCAAAAGCAACGAACAGCAAAGGAAACACGCATTTAAAATCAAAGCGAACAACAACGATCAAGAAAGAGCATTTCGAGCAGTAGAAATCAAGTCTGCCATAAAATCACAGCGAGCGAAGAAGACGAGCAACAAAGAGCAAAGACGAGCAACATTAAACCAAAACAAGCAATAAGCCTTATCTGTATTCAAATATTTACTCTCTTTATTGCTTTTTTCGGTTTTTGTTGCTCGTCTTCTTCGCTTATTCAGATTTTACGACCAACTGATTTACACTGTTCGAAATTCTCTTTCTTGCTCGTTGTTGTTCTTTGTTGGTTTTATTTCTTTTTGGAGTGCGTTTTCATTTTGGAGACGACTGCACTTTAACGGACCAGCTTTATGTCATATCTCTCGGAAACTTGTTTGAACAAATACCCTACTAACCCTAACTAAACCCATAAACATAATTCTAAAATATTGTATCCTTCCAGTTTGCACAACTCGTAGAGAGTAAAGTAGTTCCAAGTTTTCTGCTCGAAACTTCTCAAAACATTTGTTTTATCTTGCTTCGTTTATTGTGATAAACGGAGATGACAAATCACAACACTTACCAGCCAATGAAATTTGATTTGAGGCTTGGGTTGGAGAGTAAGTCTCCCTTTAGTTACGAGGCTTATTGGTGTTGGGACACATTTTCGGCTATATTTTAGGTGATAATTTCTTTATTTTAACTGTGAATTTAAAACCAACATTTCAGCAGAGCGAAATTTATCTTTTGTAAAAGCTCCTTGGCAGCCATTTACCATATCTGCATCCGCCATTTACCAGATCTGCATCCGCCATTTACCAGAACAAACCGCTCTCCACAGTCTCCGTTTTTGATTGTCAAAATGGTTTATTAAATGCTTTTCCTTAAAGGCTCTTTTTCAACCATGATCCTTTGCTGGCTCTGTATTATGAAAATGAAGATTTTGGTGGTTTACGATATGGCCGCCACATAGCTGGATCCCAGGGTGGGAACTTCCTGTTGGTACGCGATGGGGGGTCAGACACTATTTGGGTTTTGAAAAGTTGTCTAGTATGCCTTTAGGTACGGTATTTTTAGTATAATTACTATATTTTGTGGGGTTGTTTGTGTGAAAATTTGACATTGTGAGTGCTAAGCTGAGTCTTTCCTAAAAATATTGCAGTGCAGTAGGAAAAAGTCATGATACCTCCAGTTTTATATATTCTGATAGCACCGTAATTAGTAGCCACCGTATAGCTTTAGTTTTCTTGTTAGTTGTTCTTAATTATAGTTCTAGTTGTAGTTTTTGAGGTAATTCTTTCTGTATTCATGTTTTGTTAAATAAATAGTTTGTTTTTAGTTCAGTAGACAGTAGACGACGCTCCTGTATATAGTGTAGCAAGTCTGTATGATGATGATGATGATGATGATGATGATAGCAATGTGTATATTTTTGGGCTTAAAAACCTCCTAAGTTTAGTATATTTTTGACTCATTCAAAAAATGATGTCTGACATCTCGTCACCTTCCATAGGAAGTCTCCCCTGGGAGCTAGACGGGCAATCTCACATTCGACTAGATAAAGGAGCGCGCCTTTGGTGCTGCAGTGCTGTATCCTTTCCAATCTTTGTAAGCGTTCGTTAAAGCAAAGACAAATCGCAAAATACCAGTGCAGTCATTTTCTCCTGCTACTTGCAAATAATAAATCTGATCACTTAATTGAAGATAAAGTTCACGTATTATTAATATTAATAATATCAATATATCAATAATATCTTATTAATAGACCATTTTTCAATTTGGAGGAAGAGACTGAGTAGAGCGCAGCCAATTCTGCCACCCTGGCAACAAGTAGGAAGACTGGGAATCCTCTCCACTACAGTGAAAAATTCTTGCGGCTCGGGTGCATCTCTGTGCAAACTTGCCGAGAGGTGACCGAGCCGCAAGCCGTACACTTATTACTGCAGAGGAGAGGATTCCCTAGATTTCCTACCTGTTGCCAAGGCTGGAAGAATTGGCCGCGCTTTCCTCAGTCCCTTTCTCTAAATTGCGAAAAGAACTATGCTATAGTTTTTGACAATCTTAAAGGTCTGTGAGGTATTTCCAGGTGATGCAAAGAAGAAACATTGACTTCATGCTGGTGGCTCATGTTAGATAAAACGGGCAAATATTGCTGCAAGCGCGGTATTCTTTAAACTGGTATCACTACTGACATCACTTAACTGCATCTCAAATTAGCCCCATTTAGCTAAGAATTATTAACTCATGGAGGAAAGCTGAATAAACAAATGGTTCTCTTTTGCTTCAAAAGGGACCGATATGGAAACAGCTATTCAAAGAAAGTTTGCTAAACTTAGCATCATATAGACGAACAATTTTCACTCTTCTTTAGCCATATTTTGCTTTGATTCAATTATTGAGGCAACGGTGCAAAGATGAAGTGTCTCTTTGCAAGTGTGGTGATCCTTCTGGCTTTTGCCGAAGCTGTTTTTGGTATGTATATTATTCTCAAAATCTGTTTTTGGAAGTAAAGAATTTGAGTCCCTTATCGTATTTGACTGCGAACTAGTCAGCTCAGTTTTCTAACCAAATAAATCACTGCGAATTAACCAAAATTGTGTAATACTATTGATAGAAAACGTAGGCAATTTTACTTGCCAATTAACACAATTACTAGAATTTTCTGACCACTTTCTGAGCTTTCTTTCAGAGAATTAAACAAGACCAAATATTGTAATAAGGAATTGATTCGGTACTGTAAACGAACTAAGTTATGATAACCACCATAACCACCCCGTAGAACGTCTATGCAGTAGTCCGGAGGCTATCCCTCCGAATAAAAGAATAACCTCCGCCTTACTGTATGTAATCCCTCCGAATAGCTGAATAGCCTCCGCCTTACTGCATGTTATCCCTCCAACGACATGATGCTATCCATTCGCCTTACTGTATGTTATCCCTCCGAATAACTGAATAGCCTCTGCCTTACTGCATGTTATCCCTCCAACGACATGATGCTATCCCTCCGCCTTACTGTATGTTATCCCTCCGAATAACTGAATAGCCTCCACCTGACTGCAGGTTATCCCTCCAACGACATGATGCTATCCCTCCGCCTTTGCTGTATGTTATCACTCAGAATAACTGAATAGCCTCCGCCTTACTGCAGGTTATCCCTCCAACGACATGATGCTATCCCTCAATCGCACTGAACAACCTCCGCCTTACTGAATAACTTCCAGACTACTGCCCAGACATTCTACGGGACTCAACTGGTTGCTAAGTTTAAATGAAATATAACCTATCTATTTGCTGTAGCATCATGACCAAACACTTACTTGTTTGACGCCTCTTTTGCTTCTTAGATAATTTTATCAAATATATACCGGGTGATAAAAAAAAAACAAAGCGTTTGAAAAATACTGCTCCCTGAGTATCAAAGTAATGATATTGAAAATGTCTTGTTTCATAGACGATACGCTCAATTAGATTAAGAAATTTACCGACTTTAATCGGTCATTCCTTTTGCAGAAAGCCACTTTCAAAGCCTGCAAAACGAGTGAAAATGATGAGTGAAAACTGCGATCAAAATTTTCGGTTTTTCTTCCGAACAACAACGACAATTGCATGTATTAGCACATGCTACCCTCTTGGGAGAATGAAATACCCGTTAATAATTTGTTCATGCTGATGGGGAAGGCTTTTTAATCCTCCCGAGAGGAAAATACGTGCCAAAGCATTGCATTTCATTGCTGTAAGGCAGAAATCATAAGGGAATTTTTTGCTTGCGATTTTAGGCCCGTTTGAAGGTTTTTCGAGGGCCTTCTCAAGAAAATCCCTCATATTTTCAGAAGAGAGTGACCAATTTTAACCAGTGAAATTTCTAAAATTAATTCAACATGTCGCCTATTCAACTAAATATTAACAAATACCATTGCTGTGATATTCAGGGGAGAGTAGCCATTCAAACGCGGTGTGTTTTTTCTGACTCACTAACCTGCGTGCAGACCCATTGTCCAATGGGTCTGCGATGGGTCTGCGCGCAGGCTGATGACTCACCCGATAGTTAAGAAAGATAGATTATGATTTATCATTTGATTTAGCTCATGAGTAGACTGATGGCATGAGTCGAAGTTTTGCTTCATTAAATTGAATTATTTATTGTTAGTTGAAATGGAATGGGTATTGTGGGTATGGTTAGGGGGAATGGAGCGAAAACAAAGACTCATGTTACTATTATCATTATTATTATTCAAATAATTAAGGAGGGTAGCCATTCAGCAATACTGATTTTCATACTGATTTTCAAGGGGCCCTCCATTACAAAAACTTAGAAAAATTAAAATAATATTATGACCTAAAATGTAGTAAGTCTAGCTCATAAGTAGGATCTTCGAGATTGATTAAAAGCCGGTCTTGCATTACATGCGGTTGCTCATATCAAATCAAATATTTTGCGTTGATCAAAATTTGATTTTTTGCAGTTAATCACATTAAAAGGTGGTCTTTCGTCTTTCTGATTAGCGTTAGTTAAAAGAAATTAATCGCTATAAATGTTGCCCAATCATCCCAATCAATTTCATGCCTGTCAGATTCTAACCAACCATTAATAGACTTATTACATTGAGTCCTCGTAATCGCTATCACCCACAACCTNTTGATCAAAATTTGATTTTTTGCAGTTAATCACATTAAAAGGTGGTCTTTCGTCTTTCTGATTAGCGTTAGTTCAAAGAAATTAATCGCTATAAATGTTGCCCAATCATCCCAATCAATTTTATGCCTGTCAGATTCTAACCAACCATTAATAGACTTATTAAATTGAGTCCTCGTAATCGCTACCACCCACCACCTATCCAGCGATTACTAACCATGCTACATCTTGTTGTGGGCTATTTTAAACAGTCAAGTCATGTTCATGTTCAGTCGTATTTTCCTGTTTCTTTGGTTGGTCGGGTATGTTTGGAATAAAGGGGATGGTTCCAGCATAGAAGAAACTATGATTGATTGTGCATTTCATTTTTAGGGAGATGTGACGACAAGCAACCCTGGTGTAATTCCTGGAAATCAAGTGGCTATTGCAAGAAAACTTCAGTCTATCATGGTTACATGAAAAATAATTGTGCACTGTCTTGTGGATTCTGCTTTCTACGTAAGTCACATTTGTCAGTTGGGACGAGAATGATCGACAAGAAATCCAGCGTACATCAGTGTTGATTCTTTTAGTAATGAGGCACTTTCAACAAACGTGCATCGGTGAAAAATTGATTGTTTTATAAATAGTGACCCATCTAAAAGGTGTTGTGGCGCAGTGGTGTAATACTCTGACTTTGCAGCCAGAACAGTCAGGTGGAAGGGGCTCGAGACTCACCAACACCACTTGAGCGTCATCACAAGGGATCGCGGACTCGATTAAGACCTTTCTACTTCTGCGATCTTAGTGCTTGGCGCCAAGAAGTTTAACATCGCCTTCGCCTTCACCTTCACCTTAGCGTTGAACAAAGCTGGATTTTGTGTAAAACTGAATTCACACTTGAAGCATCGTCAGTGATGCATACCAGATAACAATGAAGTGGCAGCAATGGGACAAAGTTAGATTAATTCAACTTTGCCGCACGTGCTGATTCGCACCACAGAATCTCTTCAGGTGTGGATTCAGCTTAAAGGTCTTGCTTTTTTAGTTGTATAGCCAAGCAAAGGGCTCCTATAATAATTATATCCCCTGCCTTTCAGCTACACCCCCAGCACCTACAGCAGATCCTTATCCAAACTGTGCCGACGAAATGAGTTATTGCTCTTCATACAAGGATTATTGCAACGATAAGGATTACATTGTTTATCTCCAAGACAACTGCAAAAGAACATGCAATTATTGCCGTAAGTAGCCCTTCTCCTTTACTCACTTTTTCTATTTATAATACTGCGTTCAAATGATACCGGTACGATTTGAAAATGGCATAAATTTGTTACGGATGCAAGTGTGTTCATCTCCCATTACGTGACGAGGCACTAATTATGTCCCATATTTCTGCTGTTTTCTCTCTGTTAGAGGCCAGCGTTGTCCCTAAAATGCTGCTTTTTCTGATTTTCAACATTTTTGTCCTGAAACCGGTATATTTGTGAAATTTTGGTTATTTTGCTGCAAAACCTACAAAAATTGCGGTCTTTTTCTAGGAATCTGTGGGACAAACATAGGAATAAGAAATTTATGGTACTTGACCGCCCCTGCGGATAGGCCTACAATAAATTGCTACAGTTCAAAATAAATTGTAAATTGTTACGGTTCACACGAAAACGGAACATTTTTTTAAAGGCAGAATTTGAAAACGGTAGAATTCGAAAACAGAACTCAAACCGGATAATTTTAAAACAGTGTCATTTGAACACTTGAAAACGATGAAAAAGGGAACATTTTCCAACGCTTACGAAACGAGGCTGATTGATTCTTTAATCCTAGATAAATTTATTTGTCGTCAAAATCCAGCTTTTTTGTCGCAGAGATTGCAAAGAAATTGGCACCGTCAAATTTTCTATCGTTCTCCAATTGTGCCAGTATCGTGTGAAAATTTGCTAAAATTTTGGTGCCGTTACATTTTTGCCGTTTGAAAATGTGCCGGCATTGTGTGAATTTAGTCTGAGTAAAGAAACATTCAGAGCTTGCTGAGTTTGACAAATGTGAAACGTGGATTATTCATAAATTTCAACAAACTTTGATTCATTTTGTAAATGAAAGGATAACAGAATTGGGATTTTTAGTTCACTAAATTAGTCATACTGCTTCGACGTTATGGAAGAAAGTGCTATGATGCTGGTTATGTCATGCTCCAAAAAGGACTAAATCAGCAGCGCCATAAAATCGTATCAAATTTGCTATCTTCGAAGAACCATTACTTTTCATGGAGAAGAAACAAAGACAAATGTGCCTTTCATGCAAGCAAAATTGCTAATAATTTTGGATGGATTGCTAAATTTAGAAATTTGAAATGATCACGATTCAATTTCTTCGTATTTAGACCAGTGAATGCGTAAATGCATCCATGGCAAAAGTTCTGGGTCTGGTTTAAATGAAACAAATTTTTCAAACTTTTAAACTTTTTATTCAAACAAGTCAACAAAATTGCAAGTAAAACTATTAAGGCTTGACAAATAATGGAAATACACAGTGATGATTTATTGACGTTCTTATTTGATGTCTTTAGCAGAATAGCTCATCAAAAAATTTAAATTTCATTTGACCATTTTTAACAGATATCACTACACAGCCCCCACCAACTACAAAACCTTGGACGACACAAATGTACACAGTTCCGGGAGGTGCAGGTATGTTAGATAAGTTTTCGTTACGAACAGGCTTCCTGAAGGTAATAGCAAAGCAAATTTTTTTAAACAAAAGATTCAGATTTCCGAGAAGACAAAGCGATTTGCATTTTTGAAGAACTGATTTCACATCTCTGACTGCACTCGATCAAATCAAAAGAAACAGAGAGAACAAACCCGGGGGGAGGGGGTGCATAACATGTTGAGGGTACGGGTATGTGACTCCACTATGGGTGGGTTTTTGGCTAAAAATTCTCTAAACAAGGGTCACTTGTCTTTAAACATGGGTCGGTTTGGCTGAAATTGGCAAAAAAACTAGCAAAAAATGGGTAGTTTTCCCCATCATAAAAGTTGGTACGACGACGGAACATTATGGCAATTAAAAATGGATAGCTTTCTGAAAACCGGTCGTCAGACCCCCGACCATCCCCAAGTCGTGTACACACCCCACGGGGAACAAACATGGTTGGCTGCGCAGAAGGTATCAAATCTATTCTTGAGGCTGCCAAATCGGCCAAATCGCTTCGTTGTAATAAACCCTGCACCCTTTCTTTTACAAAATTCGCTCTTGCTGACGTAAACTGGGACAACAGGTTACAGTTGAACCCCGCTATCTCAAACACCAGTTATATTGAGCAGCTCAAAATTTCGAAAAAATTGTCGTTTCTTCTTGTTTTTCTATTGGGAATTGTATCATCATGGCCTGTTTTTTGGATACAGTGATTTTGAACGACTCGCTATTTCTATTAAAATTGTCCTGTTCATAATAGAAACTTCCCGGTGCAATTCCATTGCTTAGAATTGTTTCACCTGGTACAAAGGTTTTCGAATATTCGAACAGTAAATCGTCACGTGGGCATCTTTGAATATCCACAGGGACCGTTTCTGATGAATTTTTATCTCAAGTGACTGTTAGGATGTCCTGGGAACCCGATTCAGAAAAACTGAAGAAGTTCTGAGGCATACGGTTACCTATCATAGATTCTATCAGTTAAGATTCTTTCTAAGATTGTGGGAGCTGTCAATCTATTTTCCATGGTATATTGTTTATTTCTAGACTTAGAATGATAATTTTTGGTCGCAATAACAACACTTTCGCAAATTTAAACCTCGCTATCTCGGACAAAGATCGCGATAACGGGGTTCAGCAGTATACACAAAAACAAGGAAGAAAAGCACTCGCTTCGCTCGCTCTTTCTATCTCACGGCAAAAAATATCAAAATTTTTACGGAAAAGAAAAGCTTGTCTACTGTTGGGAATAAGTATTTGGATATTCAAAATAACTGTAATCATAATAACTGGGCATTTGTGGAGTTCCAAAAAATTGTCGTAGATGTTGTACTATCAAGCAATTTAGAACTTCCTAAAATTACGAGTGGCCGAGGAGGTCAAAACTGGTACGATAAAGGGTCAAATGTTTGGTTCTTTGCACACCAGCAACGAAAGGGAAAACTGCGGACGACAGATTCAAACTTGTGCTCCTTTTTGAAAAATGGCGCGAAGTACCGGTATTAGTGAAGTTTAATGTACTTCCTTGTATTATAGCTAAGGATAACTTGGATTTTGAAAGAAGACGGCTAGAGTGATCATGTCCCAATTTTATAACTGCCTGTCTCAAAAATTTATTTTCGATCCAAAAATCCCTATTAGGTTTTTACTTACTGTTCAAAGTCACCCCATTTGCGGGGTGACTTTGATTACTTGTTCATGGCTGCAAAAGAAAAGGAAAATAGCACCAAAACATTGTTTCCTCTTTGCATATCATACGTCTGATGCACAATGCTTACATGAAAAGGCTGTATTACATTTTCTGCGTTTTCGATCGGAATTATGTAGGGAAAACATCAAAAATTGATCAAAGTCACCCCCACTTGACGGTATATTATTATTATATTATTATTTTTCACATTCCCCTTTGCACCGCTTAAATACGCGTATAACATCAGACAACTTGAAGACTTCGTTCACTTGAATAATTTCTCCTCCCCACATTTAATGTTTGAGTTAGCGAGGCTCAATATAGTTTGGTGTATCCTGTTTTGTTGGTAGAGGTATCACCTAATAAAGATATGTCTTATAACCCTCAGTATCTTCCATGCATCCCTCCCCCAAAGAAAAAAATTTGTATTCTAAGTATCATCTAAAAACTTGTTTCCTTCTTTAGCGGCTTTACAGCCTGGTTGCGGCAAAAAGGGCCCAGGTCATACAAGAATAGTTGGTGGAAAAGCAGCAAAACCTGGCGATTGGCCGTGGATCGTCAATTTTGATTACAAATACAATACTGCCAATCCTGGTCACCACTGCGGAGGAACACTTCTCACCGATGAGTGGGTTCTCAGTGCTGCTCATTGCTTTTATGACGACAAAACCAAGGAGAATTACTGGTTGAAACTTGGTGAGTTTTACCCTGGGGACCAGACCCATCCTTGCTTCTTTCTTGGGACTCTGACACTCAAGGCAGACGAACCTCTCTATTAGTTTTGCAAATAAAACCGCGGTTCAGGGTCCCTTTCAGTTTGGAGAAATAGGAAGTAGAAGTTATAAGACATTCATCACATGCTATATTTTTGGAAGAGAGCACGAGGTCAAAGCAATCAGGCAATTGCCGTGTCTGTCATAATCGTACTTTCTTTGTTCGGTTACGGCTTACCCAAAGAAAACTTACGAGCTAGATTTCACCAAGCTAGCCAGTTATCAAAGCGTATCTTGAAGAATTTTTTATAAGCAAGCATTTAATTGAAAGTTTCTGCTAATGTTTGAGATATTCCTTGGTCAGGTTGAAGCAAGGTTCTTGTCTCTTGTGAAGAGTGAAATTTAGGCTTAAAACCTACTGTTAAACATACATTCAATATTTACTTGAAAGCTTTCTTTATATTGATTTGATATTCAAGTTGTTGTAAAATATATATTTTCTGTGTGATAAGCCGTATTCAAACTGTCACAGCACTGCAAGTCGCCTCCTCCTCTTGCAGCCATTAAACTTTGGCCCAAGTTTAGGAATGAGGCACTTTTGATCATTATTTCAAATTATTTTTCGATGGCTTTTGAAAGGTGCCTTGAAGGAAAAATTTTCAAATGCTTGTGAACAAATCTGCTATTAAACAAGGCATTTGTCATTATTATTGCTTTGATATCCACGGAGCGGCAGCCATTCAAATGACTCTTCTTGCTGATATAATCAGAGACTCTTCCTTATATCATACATAGATATCATATAAAGATGTCACATAATGTCATATATGTTTATATAGCTATATTTAGAAACTTCGAAAAATGTTTCCTATAAAATATTTCCAAACTTTTGTCTAAATGTTGTCCTATGCACTACAAGAAATCCATACTAAATCTCCTTTTTGGGGTGAAGTGTCTTCATGCCAAGGCAGTCTAGATGGTACCAGCCATTTTCTGGATATTTATAAAAAATAAGTATACGAGTCAGGTCGGCAATTTTATGAAGAAATGTAGTCAAACATTTGAGCATTAGATATACCGGGTGAGTCAGAAAAAACGTGGGGCGTTTAGCAAGCCATATTCTGGCAAAAAAAAAACAAGTCAAATCGGGAGTGTTGAAGTTTTATATTGCAGAAGAAAGATTGAATTAGTTATAGAAATTTTAGTTTGTTGAAATTGGTCATTTCTTTCTGTATTTATTTGCGATTTCGTGAGATAGCCATTTTGATGAAAAGTATCGCTAGTAAAAGAACTTTCAGCTTGCTAACAATGACAATTAAATGACTAGTCCCTAAGGGATACAACATAAGTAAAATTAGTTTTTCCTTTTGTACTCTAACACAATGCATGCGTTGTTTCAAGTTTTGTTAGAGAAACAATATGTTTGTCATGGTTTTGCAGGTCACACGTGCATGAATATGAATCTATTCGAAGGCCTATTTTAGCAATCTTGCTAAAGAACATTTTACTAAAATCGCTCGTAATTCTGGAACGCAAAGACCGATTAGGACCAAACAAATTTTGTAAATCTAAGTTAACTTTTATTTTATGCAATGAACTTTAAAAAACAAATTTGCAAATTAAACTGCGTCAATAAAAATTGGCAAACACCCCACGTTTTTCTGACCCACCCGGTATAAGATAAGGGCTGTTCTCCAAATCTGTTTCAATTGATGTGTCAAGAAGCCTATCTGCCACATTTAAGAGTTGTTTGTATAAGCTTTAAGCTTTTGTTCACTCATCCAATATTTTGTTGATTGCAACTTAGGTTATTTATGATTTTACCTTCAGGCGAACACGACTTGAAAATTAACTCTGGATACGAACAACGACTTCAAGTTGCAGATATCATTTTCCATCCAAGCTATAATCCCAACACGTATGACAATGATCTTGTGCTTGTCAAATTATCTACCAAAGCAAGAATCAATAGCAGAGTGAAAACAGCTTGTTTACCAGATCAAAATACAACTTTTGCTGCCGGTACTAAGTGTTACATTTCAGGATGGGGTTTACTCAGGGAATACGGAAGAGGACCACAGGTAGGTCGGTCTTTCAAAAGACCATTGAGCTCAAGAATGCGTCGGGACATTTTTTTACCATGATCCTTTGCGTCTATTATTTCGTCTATTATCTAAGAATTTCGATTGGCTTGATTGGTCGATTTATCGTGGGACGCAAAGGATCATAGTAAAAATTTCCTTGACGCTATCTTTAGCGCAAGTGTCTTTTGTGTAGCTCAATGACAGCCCATTATTTTAAACGATTTATTTTGTCTGGCTCCTATTTTGTTACTGATCAGTTGTAGGGACTTTGGCATCATACTGTCTCTCACTTTCATGGACGGTGAAGTGTCTCTATCAATTTTGATGTGAATTATAAGTTCACCAAACTTTCCAATCTTTAAACATGCGCGTGCCGCAGTGAAATCAATAAGCTTGGAAGCGTCCATAAAACGCGCGATATAAAACCAATAAATATTTGCATAGGTACACAACGAATATGTCCTCAACTGCATTTTATGTTGATTAGTATAATGCTGATTTCGCTTCTCTTCTCTACGGTACGATTGTTCTTTGTTAAATTTCTTGTTCTCTCTCTGTCTCTACAACGATAAATTTCTAACGAATCCCCAACGATTCTTGAACGATTCTCAACTCAACTTTCTCTAAAGATCAACTCAACTCGATTCTCTTTCTCCAAAAAATCCAACAACTACAATGAGGCGCTTCTCATTCTCTCTAAAAGTATCACGTGATCTAAACTTAACGTCATTTCATAACAAGTGTGATACCCGTTGGGATTTTCTAATTATTTTGATACATCTACCATAGAAACCTACAGACAGTTAGTTTCACATTTCTCAAAACTGTAGAAGCTCATCCAATGGATAGATGTCAATAGTTATGAGTTGAAATTGATGAAAGTATATTCATATTTACTTATCTGAGAATAGTAGGTTAAATCTCTTTACCTCAGTTCACCCGAGGCACCGCTGCTGTTCATAATGTTTGATTCGTATCCAGCAGCGAGGATCTGTTCTGTCTTTCATTATTCTTGTTGTATACATAGGTTGGTAGTGTGGATTTGGTCTTGTGCTGCAACTATGAGACCCTCTGTTTTCTGCCTTTGGGTCAGACTCTTTCAACTACAGTATAAGCATGTATTATAATTATCATTGTTATCTCTTTATCACACAGTGTAGTTTTATTACCAGAGTTTGACTCAAGAAGCAATTTACAACAAGCAACGCTAGGTCCTAGGGCGATTTGTTTATCAAGCGAGTTACATTTCTTTTCTCTCATCCACTCTCATCTCCATAACTTTTCGAAGTATCATCGATGTGCCAAGCAGCACAGTCTTCTTTAACAGTTCTGTCATGTCGGTGTCAAAAGCTTTTCCAAAAGCTATTCCAGTTGATTAGATACCGTTGCCACCAGAACACCAACTACTACAGGAAAGATTTCCACTCACCAGACTGGTGTTATCTCTCGTTTCAGAACTTGTTACTTCCCCATTTGCTCTGGTTTCTTTGCATTTGTTCTTTGATCTCCTGATACTGCAATGTCTATTATCCTGGTCTCTTTCATTTCTAGTATCCTAGTTTGCCGTAATTGCCGCCCTAATGCAGTTGGTAATGTTTTTTATTAGGTAATATCTAATATTACAGTATATGGTAGTAATATTCATCACATCCTTTTTTACGGCTCATATGCATCATTATATCATTATTTATTCTCTTATATCCCAGATCTTGCAGCAAGCTCAAGTACCACTCGTTAATCAGGATATTTGCGAGCTTTCAAATCCAAACCATAAGGTGACAAGTAACATGATTTGTGCTGGATATGCTAAAGGAGGAATCGATTCATGCCAAGGTGACAGTGGAGGCCCCCTTGTGTGCAAAAGAGACGATGACACATGGTTCTTGTGGGGTGTTGTATCATGGGGTGTTGGCTGTGGACGAGCAAACACCTATGGATTCTATGCCAAGACCAAAGTATTAAGAAGATGGGTCGATAGTGTTGTCTTCACGAAGAACTGAAAGTAGTTAAAACATGATTATTGATATGTGATATATATGTTAACATGATTGACAACTGCTTCTCTTATTCATTGCCATTTCGAAATATAGAGTTCAAATCTTTGACAGAGGTGGCTTAAAATTCTAATACCTTTTTATAATTGACTGGCTTGAAAAGAACTTAGGGTAATGTAATTCTTCCATAATATCTTGATTATTTTCAAAATGGTGGTATTTAATATATTGTGGCTGTGACGTCATCAAATTTCTAATTCTTAAAACAGAAGAATGACAGATTTCTGCTTGCCACCATATTATAGACCTTAATAAATTATGGTTTTCTTGGACATAGTCTCGTTTTGCTCGATTGATTTAGGATTCACGAAGATTTAACTTCTTCAAAACTTGCCATGAATTCTTTCAATAAACAGAGAAACGCCGCCATTTCAAAAATAGTCAAGTTATCAGAAATTTGCCATGTAGCTTAGGCTCCATTCAAGCCATTCAATTCAAAGAAAGCAGAAACAGAATTTGAAACCTCCCTTTTTAAAGATTTGGACCCTATGCTCTATTTCTATGTTTTAGTTTTAAAACGTTTCTAGATTGAAGCTGGAAAGGGTCCAGGCGTGCGTTGCTAATGAGGTTGTGCGGCTTTGGCACCCTCAATATATTGGAAAATTAAAAAGGAAATTCCGCCAGGACTCAAGTCCTGAAAGCAGTTTCTGTATTTCATAGAAAGTTGCGAACCAATAAGAGAACGCCCTCATCTTCGGCTACCGTATGAACACGGATGTACGGCTATCTTGTATATAAGGGCATGCTAACCAAAACAGAGCTGGGCTCTTATATGCCGAGCCACTTTAAGAAAAGTTACGAAAAAGCGAGATGATGCAATACTTTAATGATTTTCAGTAATTCTCCCAGAAAGTATCGAAAAAACAGTTCTTCATGCTAGCATGGATAGAAGTTCAACTAAGGCATGCTTATTTTTAATACTTCCAGTTAAAAAGGCGTGCCCTTATATCCACTTATATACGGTACAAAGTTGTAATATGTTGCAACTATTGTAGCTCACAGAAAGACTGAACTGAAATGATATCGACATTCAACCGAAAAGCTCTTTGCATTTTTTTGTCAAGCATTGTTTTCAACCCCATGCAACTTCTGTTGGACTCATGATGTGTAGTTAGGAGCCGCAGGTGTGCTCCTATAGAGGAGCGCTGAAGCTTATGAGCCGAATTGTGTATCAGCCGCCATTTTGAAAGTTCTGCTATCAAGGTGACTTCTACGAAGGAGCATAAATAATTTTACTCGGCCTAAGCATATAGGCTGCGGCGCTCCTCCATAGAAGCACACCTGCGGCGTCAAACTACCAGTGAACTCGCCTATAAGGATTGCTTCATAAAATTCCTCAAGTGCATTAATATAGCTGATCAAACTGCATTTAGTGGGCAATTTTAGTGCGAAGGGCCCCTTAAAAACATTGACTGCAGTACACTGCTGGAGAAATATTGACATGTTTATATTTGAGTTCTTAAAAGGGAATTCTGTATATATAGAACGCATTGCAATCAATAGTGTGATATTTCTCCAGGTTCCCTTGGATGGAATGAAGTGAGCTTCATTTTGCACAGCATTTTTCTCAGGAAACAAGACATAGCTGATATTTTCGGAGGTAGGATTCATATATTTTATGATAATTTTGCTATTATTGTACAGCAACTTTAATTTGATTTACTGTATTTTTGCCAACAGAAAATGTTGTAACTGCCGGGTGAGTAAAAAATCTTCCACCTTTTAAGAAATTGTAGAAATTATCTAATAAATTTATCTCAAAGATTCTTGTTTAATTTATTGATAAAAGTCTAACTGAAATGAAGAGTCCAAGTTTTTAATTTATATGTAAACATTTTGTCGAAATAGCGATCAGAAGATCACATTTTTGGTCGTTATTTTACCTTCTAAACAGCCTCAACAATGTTTTCGTCCAAGCTTTCAAGCCGATACTACATGCCCATCACCTTTACGGCATCTTAGTATCAGCAAAGATGACCAAATTTGTCGCTAAATTCATGTTAGACTTCTATCGATAATAAAGGGTGTGTTTGATTGGTACTAATTCTGAAAACGGTAGACTTGGTTGACTCGGAATTTGTGTTTGACTGACTTTGAAATTCTCAGAACGGTAGGTTTAGTAGGTTTGGAAGGCCTTCTGAACCTTCTGCTCCAAAAGGCAGAAGGTTTGGCAGACTTTGGAGAGATTCTTTTTATTAGCGAGCCACCATGGTGAATTCGAAACCCACCGTTTTTCGAGACTTTTGTGTTTGATTGGGAAATATATTTCCGTCTCTGCGAAGTCTACTGTTTTCAGAATTTGGTAGGATTGGAATTAGCAATCAAGCACATCCTAATGCAAGAATCATTGAGATCGGTATATTAGATTATTTTAAACAATTTTCGGAAAGGTCCAAGTTGTTTTTTTCTCACAGTTGCACACACCCGGTGTTATTACGGTAGAAAAATTCAGTCGAATTGAGAATTTTAAAACTGCTACCAGCTGAGGCATTTCTTTAGTTCAGAATTGATTTCATTCCGTTGTGCTGCCATTTTTTTTCTCATTCTAAAGTGAATCATCAGTAACAAATTTGTTCTTTGATTCTGGAAATGTTTAGGGAATGCTTTATGCTATTTGACATCGAACTGCACTTAAAGACAAATGACGGATATAGAGCGCCTGGTTTAAAAATAGAACAAAAGATGTCTGAGGGCCTTCTTTGTCCAGTACATTTGATAATCTCTCGAGGTCATCCAATACAATGTAATACAATAGGCTATATTTGGAGTGCCCAGGCCCCTGATTTAATTCGTCTTATATCTCCGTCATTTGTCTTTAAGTCTCTTTTGGGGGAGGTAGAAACTTCATGGCATTTTTTAGGTCTAAAGATTTCACAGCATTTTTAGGAGTGCTGTAATACACTTATTTTTTCTTAAAAGAAACTGTGACTTTGAGCCGGTATTGAAAATTTCTGAATATTAACAGATTTCGAGTATTCAAAATTTCTTACTAGTTTCTTCCGGTTTAACAATCTTCATGTTTACTNCTTTTTGTTACTACCAAGACAAAGTGTCGACTATGTCTCATCATCGTTACTTTGTCCTGTGGAAGCAGGCCGATTTCTTCGTATCTTAGGACAACCGTATTCGCCCAGTTGTAGTTCTCTTTAGTTCTCTGTTCTAATTTGCTTTTTCTGATTCATATAATCATTTCGAATCCTTCTAGTAATAATGTATTCATGTCCAGAGATGGCCGGTAGGAGAGTTGTTTTACATTTTCATCATATTATATTTAGTACGGCTTCTTCGCTTGTATTCTGTATGACTGTTCACGTTCTCTCTTTCTCGTCTTGAATTTTTAGCTTCCTTGATACTTCATCATTGCTTTTCTTCA
Source organism: Aurelia aurita (assembly GCA_004194415.1). Classification (NCBI taxonomy): domain Eukaryota; kingdom Metazoa; phylum Cnidaria; class Scyphozoa; order Semaeostomeae; family Ulmaridae; genus Aurelia; species Aurelia aurita. The sequence continues at coordinate 122,319 of REGM01000136.1, read as the reverse complement.
TTCTGATAAATGTCTTTGCTGTTCCAGTGCGAGTAAATGTCATTTAGCATATCTAATATTATACGAGTATGTTCTAAATTCATATCAACGTACTACAGATACCTAATTTTAGAATATAAAACAATTATAATGAAATTGAGCTACAGAATTTTGTATCGTGCTTTAAAGACAAATGACGGATATATAGCTCCTAGTTTAAAAATAGAACAAAAGATGTATGAATGCCTTCATTGTCCAGTACATTTGATAATCTCTCGAGGTCATCAAATACAATGGAATACAATAGGCTATATTTGGATTGCCCAGGCCCCTGATTTAAGTCGTCTTATATCTCCGTCATTTGTCTTTAAGAACTTTCTCCCATGTCTAGTCTGTAGATTTTAGCGGCATTCCTACACTTTGAAAGCGTTACGTGGAGGCTAGAGCCACAGAGCTGTTTTCTGATACTGTATTTCCAGAGCTGTGTTTTGTTTTTCGTTGAAGAACCCAAATGAGAAGAATCATATCCAGGCAATGTTGTATCACCTCTTTGCGAAGGGTTTTATGAAAAAGGACGTTCGGTGATTCTTTATATGAAGGCAAAACGGCGTAGCAGCAATTAAAGTGCAACCAAAACCGATGTAGAATAAACTCTGGTTTTCGTCATAAAACCGCTATTTCATTTAAAAAGCTGCAAACTACTGGGTGGGTGTCCCCAAAAAAGACACGTTTAAAAAATCATTCAATTTCCTTTGTTGTGCTTGTGGTCAAAATTTGTGTTTCTTCCGTCTCGTCAATGATCAAATTACCTCTGAAAGTAAATCAATTTTGTATCACTTTAAGGATATATAAAAATTGACTCGAAAACCTCATTTTGCGCCATTCTCTCTAAGAAGAATTCAAATTCTTGACAAAAAGCTGCAATTTTGCGATTTTTTAACATTCAAGTGTTGCATGACATGACAGTATGCATTCAGTTCCACATGTAATAATAACAAATGTGGATACTGAAATCAATCGACAATCATCTGTGCTTTTTTGCAGTATACTTCAAAGCAAGACAACTCTCAAAACAGCCATTGTTGCCAATTTATACTTACCTATTAAAGAGATACACGATAAACAGAAACAAAATGTGATCTTTTATCTATTTGTCTGAAAAGAATAATTAAACATTGATCTTGTAATCGAAATTTGATCATTTTTAAAGCTTGTCTACATTTTTGGGACACCCTTTAGGCATCAACCAAAAGCGGCCACCTGAAATCTATCTGTAAACTTTATCTCTTATTCCTTTCAAAAAAACGTTGTCTTTTCTTGACAGGAAGGAGCAACACGAAGGATGTTGAGGGTAATAGCAGTCATATGGCTCTGCATCTTGTTTAGCAGCCATGCGTCAGCAAAACACTCTGCTGCGCAACTGCTATCAAGAGTTGAAAGTAGCCTCAAAGTCGCCAATCTTGGCCTTGGTGCATACTCACGATCAAGTATCATTGCCGCAGTCTCCCAGTCCCTGCGAGGAGAAGAAGATGCCAAAGTGAGAGAAAATCTTAACCAAGCCATTGTAACCTTAGCTGTCTTGGACATAGGTGGAGGAGCATTACTTCCTGTTACCGAACACATCGTGGAACAAATTTCCAAGAAGTCAACATTTCAGGCGACAAATCAAGCATGGAAGAATTACAACACAAAGATAAAAGACAAACTTAGCACTAATTTGGCAACCCTTGATGATGTAGAAGTGAAGCGAGTGCTGAAGTTTGAGAAGAATAAGGTTCTCAGAGCATTCGAAACCGATGTCGGAAATCTTGGCAACGTAGCGGAGGGAAGTAAAACTCTAAAATATATCAAGAAGGCGCAAAAGTGGTTGAAAGTCAAATCAGTGACAAAAGTCCTTGGCCCCATATTTGACGTTGTTGGGATCGGCCTAGACGCATGGTCCTTAGCTACAACTATTCAAGATTGCACAACCACCCCTGCTACTTGCAATTATGGTCAAATTGCCTCGTCGACTCTTGGCATTGCATCGAGTGTCGTTGGTATAGCAACATTCGTCGCGTCTTTATTGGTAANAAATCTTGGCAACGTAGCGGAGGGAAGTAAAACTCTAAAGTATATCAGGAAGGCGCAAAAGTGGTTGAAAGTCAAATCAGTGACAAAAGTCCTTGGCCCCATATTTGACGTTGTTGGGATCGGCCTAGACGCATGGTCCTTAGCTACAACTATTCAAGATTGCACAACCACCCCTGCTACTTGCAATTATGGTCAAATTGCCTCGTCGACTCTTGGCATTGCATCGAGTGTCGTTGGTATAGCAACATTCGTCGCGTCTTTATTGGTAAGCTCCACCGTACTTGGTCCCGTAGGTGCAGTCGTTGGGCTGGTACTTGCAGTCGGTGCAACGTTGATCAGCCTATTCTACGAACCACCAGTTGACTATGCAGCGATAGCACGCCGTCAGAAGTTTGAGACCATGATGGAATTGGATAAGTATTCACGAATGCAACTCTATACAGCGCACAAGTTTCTACTCGACAATGACGTGGCAAGGGATGATCTGTATGTTGTTAACCAAGGTCACCTTCCTGCGTGGAATCTTGTTAGCCCAACGATCACAGTGCAGTTTGGCAAAAGCAATGTTGGTGAGCGCTCTAAAGAGCCCTTGGAGATGAAATGTGAGAGTCCAAAACGTCTTGGAGTGCGTGAGAGTGGATTTGCTTGTGATTATTTAGAGGACGGAACAATGGTAACACATTCCAACTATGTTCTTGGTCATGCATTCTATGGGTTTACAAAAACTGCACAGACATATCCAGAGGGAGGGTCTACACCACAAGATCCAGATCCACCATATGGTGGATCGATTATTCTTGTCAATACCGACCAAGTTCAAAGAGATTCACTTGGAGAAATCGACTCGAATTTGGTCGTTAGAGGATATGAAATCAGATCAGACCTGAAGGCCCATGATGACAGCTTGCCATATGATGACATGGTAGCAATCGGTAAAATGCCAAACCTGGCCTTGGAGGAAACGATCTTCATAAGAACAGGAGCAGGGAATGATGCACTGAATATTGATGGTATGATTGGGCAGTATACAACAAATTTCGAGAACATACTTGACGCCGATCTTGGAAATGAAGGACATAACACTCTATCATTTCACGGAGTAACTGAATCCTCTGGGATTCAAGGTATCAATTACAATCCTGTAACTGGTGTTCTTTTGTTCCGTTCGATGGCTGCAGGGACATTGCATCATCCTGTTGGTACTGTGAAGAACGTCGAGTTTGTGGGAGGCACCCCTTTCAGTGATGTCATAACACTTGGAGCTACAAAAGCGGGAGAAAATGGTATCGATTTCACTGCCATCAAACGAAAGGGTTTTTCAGAGTATGTCATCGACATACAGTCACTAGCAAGCCAATCAGAGACGAGGCATTTCAAGATAATCGACTCAACAGAAGGCACGTTAGATATCTACGATGACCCGTGGGTTATACCCCAAGTCTGACGATTAAAAACTTTGATTCAGATGCTGTTTCAAATGACATTCTTTATCAAAGTGGGAAGATCAAGATTTATGGTCATCGAACCAATGGGAAGAAGAGATCTGTACGAAGCAAGATGATCAATCCACGCAAGACGAGCAGAATGGGATCATCTTCAGCCGTGAAACGGCAAACAAATCCTTGCAGCGGAGAGACGCCAATTGAAACCCATAGAAAGGGAGGACGAGATGGGAAAGAGCTCCTCGCAACTGTTACAGTGCACTCGAAATGCGGCCTTATTGTCTCATCGACAAATCAAGATGGTTCCTGTATGGCCTACTCCGATAGAATGGAAGAGTTAGATTTGGTATTCTATGAAGGTTTCAACTTCACTTACAATTTTGGAGGGGACACAAACGGAGGCGAGAAAAGCGATGTTGCGTATCTACAATGCCCAGAATCACCGGTGAAGAATCAATACACACTTAACTTGGCGGGCAGTTCTGGTGATAGGGTTGTGGTCGGAGGTCGATTTTTCGATGATTGTGGAATAGATGGGAATTTGAAGCAGATTTATATGTTCAAAAGACCATGGAAAACGCAGAATGGTAAGCAACTCTACCTATGGGAATTGGAAATCCTAAACAACCCGAAGTTCCCTGTAATAATTGGTGAGCCAGGAGGTTGGAAACAAAGGCTGGCAGGTGTTGAAAGAATTGTCAATGAGTACGGAGATGAAATCGCAAACATGAATAAATTTACTGATTTCATGAATTTGTATGATGATTACAACAAAGTAACAATGAAAACGATTGCTGGAATTCTTGGGGGAGAACGTAGCACTGAAATTCAATCAGATGTGCTCACATGCCTACAAGATGGAGCTGATGTGGCACATCCAGATCTCTGTGACAATTACGTACGTGGCTAATGCAGGTTAATTAGACTGCGAGAAACCTAGTGATTATGATTAAATGATTTTGGCTCACTGGAAGTGATTTTGTGTTTTGATTAGTGACTTGAATCATAATGTTCCTATCATCTCTTATGCTATACTGCTGATTTTCTGATAATGGTATTGATTAATGCATCCTTTTCATTTTAGTTATATATTTTACACCAAATTTTAACTAATCTGAACTGAAAATAAATGCAAATTTAATTAATCTAACAGCCAAAATCAATAGAAGCTCTTACGAAAAATATAAAATCATACTATGTAATAATTATTATACACATGAATTTGAAAACTACGGAAAGCCTGTTTACTTTAACCTACCGGGTGTCCCAAAAAAAAAGTATACAGATTTGGTCAGCCCTAACAATCAGAATTTAGCATGAATCACTCCGAAATCATTTTTAAAACATTACTCGATAGTTAACTTAAACATAGATACCATGTTTGTCGACATTGGTGCTTCGAGAGTAGATATATAAATCTTCCAAGGACAAATTTTTCTCCACCTCCAAACCAGAGCGTTGGCGTTTTGGCCTAAGCAAATTCTTAAAGCACAGCTAATAAGTCAACAATAGACTTGGGAAAATTTGAACAAGGAGGAGAAAAATTAAAACTGCACAAAAAATGCGTTTCACAAAATATAATTTACGTGACGCTTATCATCAAGGGAGCTCCCAAGTAAATTTTATTCATTTGAAGTGAAACAAACTGTGGATATTGCTTAGGCCAAAACGCCAAAGCTCTGGTTTGGAGGCAGATGCAAATTTTTCCTTTGAAGATTTATATCTCTACTCTCAAAGCAACAATGTCAACAAACAAGGTATCTATGTTCAAGTTATCTACCGAGTAATCTTTTAAAAATGATTTTGGATTGATTCATGCTAAATTCTGATCCTTAGGGTTGACCAAATCTGTATACTTTTTTTTCACAAAGCATGCTGGTAAAAAACTCCCTGATGACCACCTAACGACAAAAATATTTTGCTCTAAGGTTTCGACTAGCTAGCTGTAGTAAAATTCGTAACAAGTAATCAATGTAAACAAATAAAAGAATGTTGTACTTCGAACGCAAATCTTTAATTAAAGCTTCAATTCGAATCAAATTTTTAGTTTTTCTGCTTTGGAAAGGTTTCCTTTCGAGCCATATTGCATTCTAATTCAAGGTCGATTCGAATTCAAGCTAGCTAATCGAAATGGCAGACCGAAAGATTCATGTCGTTAGGTGGTCGTCAGGGAGCTTTTTACCAGCTTGCTTTGCAGCAAAACATAACCGAGTCTTTGGAGCCGCCATCTGTAGCGTTATTGTCTATTCCTCGAGCACAGGTTCCAAAAATTATGTGACCTATTTCTTTGAATTGAGTAGCTTGAAAGAAAGTTTAGCTACTTTGCCATAATTCTACCGTTGGACTTTTCAGAAAGCTTCAATATTTTCAGAATTAGAGCGCTTTTCTTCTTTTTTTAAAATTGAAGACAAAAAAAATTAAAACCATCTTAATTTCTAAACTTTTTGAGGAAACATGGAATAAGTTTCAAAAAAACCATAGTTTATGAATGTCTACAATATGATATCAAGCACAAGTCTTTCACTCTTCGGGTTTACAATGTAGGATTTTGATGACGTCATACTCATATATCCTCAAATGAGTTGAAATATATAATAAGTTGTAATGTCGATAAATTCTGAACAATTCAAAAGTAGGATTATAGCAAAGTAGCTAAAGCTTCTTTCAAGCCATTCAATTCAAAGAAATAGGTAATAGAAGTTCACATCAACCTTTTTAAAGATTTGGAACCTATGCTGACAGACTTTTAGATGCGCCACAAGGCTGAGTCTTAGGGGTCTTTCTTTTCAATGCATCAATAAATTATTTATTTCTTCTGGTGAATGGAACCAAAATAAGCAACTACACTATTCGTAATTTCGAAAGAATCAAGGCATTATCAAATGCAATTGTAAAGAAAATAAACTTTTCACTTCATTTGTTTTAATAGTTCTTATTTTGGAGGCGCTGATTTCAATTTTAGTGTTTTTAATATTTATGATGCTAATTTTCAAGGGCATGGATAAGTTTTAAATGGATTTCAAAGGATTTGAAAATTTGATCATGCGTTGTAGGCAATTTCCCGGCTGTTCCAAAACTTGTAACTGTGTATATTGGAAAGGACAGACATTTTATAGAAACACTCATTTTTTTATAAGAAACCTCTCATAAGAAACTGTAGTAGCATCTTCCAGAAAATTAAGAGACTTTACTAGAAGCGATCAGAGGTCAATTGAAAGTTAAGAAGGTAAGAATTGGAAGTTAAGAAACTTTTAAATTTTTGGTTATGAGGTGCACAGTGTTTTTAAACGAAAAATGTATTACCTACCAAAATAGTACTATACCAATACTAACTTTTTTTGAGGAAACGGAAAAATATCAAGCCCAATAAAAAATAATAACAATAATAAATCGAATTTTTAAACAAGATAATCTATCAGCGCAAAAAGCACTGTTATTACAAGAGTCCTGTTCCTAAAGGTTCAATTAAAAGAAAAATTATAAAATGATTTAACTCTACGGTCACAGAGTTATCAAGAAGATAGTTAACGCCTATTTACAATGTTCATATATTGCTTTCCTAAAAAGAATTCTATATTTCAATGTTGTAAGGGACCTATCATAAAGTATCTGATACGGGGGGCGGAGGGTATAGAGTTTTTCTTAATGGGCCACAGAAAATATTTCAACAGTTTTTGAAGGGGCTAACGATTTTTTTAGGGAGAAATCTAAACAAATAGTTTTATATATAAAAATACTGTAAATGTCTCTGCAAGNTTCAGAAAGGGGGTATTACCACCAAGAGAGGTAATTTACGAGACCAGACTATTTTGGTCAATTTTGGGGTGCTGAATCCGAATATCGATGTTCTTTGGTCAGATGAGGGGCCGTTTAAGAGATATGGGGGTATTTGCCCCCAAAATTGGGGCAAAATGAAACTTTAGCAAAAATATCAAACTTTATCACTAATACAAATATCAAAATGCGAAACGCAAGTTTAAAGGTCGTTTAATCCATACGTAAGCTTCTCAGTGGTATTTCGAGTCATTTTCGCATGTTTTGGGGGCGGAATTGCCCCCATAAGGGGGCAAAGTACTATTTTGCTCGAAAATCATTTAAAAATACTAATTTCTACCAAAATCGATACGCTGAATCCGAATTTCCATGTTATTTAATCAAATTGTAAATAATGGACCAGATATGGGGGCTTTTAGCCCCCAAAATGGGGGCATCATGTCATTTACAAATCCGACTTTTCTTGCAATTTTTCAAAAATATCTATTTGCATGAAGTCTGAGGCACTGAATTCGAAATGCAATGCTATCTTATGAAATTGGGAATAAATATTCCAAAATTAGGGGTTTTAAACCCCCGAAAAAGAAAATCCTACAGTCTCAAAACTTTCAAATCTTTGTTGCAAGCAAAACGTTATCATTTTTATCAAACGGAAGATACAAACCTTTTTTCCGTAGTACTGTACTGTGTTGAAATCGGATATTTTTGTGGCTTATTTTTGTAGCATAAACAGCTCAACCTTTGACACTGAAATGTTACTTAACATCAAGAAGCAAGAATAATGTTTTGAAAAACAATTTAACCATTGACAATAGAATGTTAATTTTCGTTGCGGAGCAAGTATCATGTTTTCAACTATGAACACACAAGTTGCATTATCTTCGCTTCTCGTTCAGCAGGTATATTAGATTTGCGAGATTTAATGGCAGATCATTCTCGAAATCAATATGACACTGAATTGTGTAATTCACTACAACCATCTTGTACTAGAAAATCAGGTTGTGACACCTTTGAAAGAAGCTACCTATTCTAAGCTATTAGAAGGAAGAGAATCTCGCACAGCACTAGGTGGTGATCATCTTCATCGAGAGCAGTGTGAATCCATACCAAGCAAACTGGAAGTTACTAAACATGGCTATCATCGTCAGTGTTACGCGATGTTACGCGAAGTTTACGAATGCCATTTCAGTCGCCAAAAGTAAGAGGAGTAGTACTTTACTCAACGAGCAACAGGAAGAAGCCAAGAGACCCAAGCGCGTGGGCGAATTTTCAGGAATAATATTCCCCAAAATATGCATGATATGCAGGTCCGCCGGACCAAAAAAGGTGAAAGGAAGTAGGCAGAAGATTAAGCCTATTCAAACAACAACGGCATGTAATACCTTGCAACTTGCTGCCGCTCAAGCAAAGGATGACGAAATGCAGCTTGCTATAACAGGAGTCGACCTGATAGCCAAAGAATTTCAGTATCATGAAAGATGCTATCAAAACTATGTTCGGAATGTTAGTAAGCCAGAAAGAATTGAGACAGACGATCAATTAAATTTGACATCCAATCCTAACAGTGCTGAAGCTTTGCATAAATTTGTACAGGAGCATATTATTGATGGGGGTCAGAGTGTTTCTATTAAACTTTTGACAGAGATGTATGGGTTCGACAAAGAAGATTCAAGACTCCGCAATAAAGTAAAGCAAAAGATGGAAAGTAGATTTGGAGATCAGATTTGTTTTGTCCAGATTACGTACCATGAGGCAGAAGTGGTCATAAGTAAGAGAACATTGTCCGATACAAGTTTAAGCAGTTTCGTAAAAGGCAATAACGCGTTCATCTTGAAAGAAGCTGCAGCCATTTTACGCAAAGATATTCTCACCATGATCGAAAATGCACCAGAGTTAAGTTGGCCACCGACAGTCGAAGACCTAAATTCCGAAAAGCGTCTGCCCCCAGAAACTGTAAACGAGTTCTTGCTCAACTTACTGCATTGCAATAGCCATCATGTTCCAGGAGAAGAAGTAAAGCGTTATGTTTCATCGTTTGCGCAAGATATGGTTCATGCTGTTTCCCGAGGAAAGTTCATGACAGCCAAACATACATTGATTGGTACTGCTTTACACAGTTTAACCGGGCAAAAGCTTCCAATCAAAGTTTTGGCCCGCTATGGAAATTCCTGCAATTATGAGACAGTCCAGCGAGTTGAAACTGCACAAGCCGAACTTGTACAACATATGAGGTCGCGAAATTATCCCCTTCCGTTATTGCCTGCCACACCAACAAGCTCCGTTCTAACATTCTTTTGGTGGGATAATTTCGATTGCAAGAAAGAATCATTGGCAGGAAGTATTCACACATGCCACGGGATTGCCTTTCAGGAGGAATCAGACCAATCAAAATCAAGGGAAGAACTGGCAATAAGCATTCCAAGTTCAGGCCGCAAAACAGTTTCTGTTATACCCCAGAAGTTACCCAAGAAGTCAATCAAACCCCACACAGAGCCAAAGAAGTTACCTTCAGAACTTAGCAAAAATGATGACTTCCACTTCAAAAGAATGTTACTTCTCTGGAAAATGTTAAGAGTTGCTCATAGCTCCGGAAATCAGTTACTTCCTCGCTTTGTTGGTTGGGTACTCCAAATCTACGGCAAGCAAAATAGTTCTCCTACGATCATGACATTCCTGCCACCAATACTCAACCCAATCACGGAATACAGCACTGTTCTTGAGTGTGTCTACCAATCGCAGCAATTGTCAAGAGCTTCTAACATGAAATATACGCACGTCACCACTGATGCAGGAGCAGCAGCCAAATTTTACCATGTAGTGTGGAACAACCCAGAAGAATTCAAGACCGTCATTATTCACCTTGGAGACTTCCATGCATTGGTAGAGTTTTTTGGAGTCATTGGCAAAATCATCACAGGCAGTGGGTTTGAAGAGATCATCTACCAAGCAGGGCATTGCACATCTGGAGGATTGAAAGGTATTTTAACCGGAAAGCAGTACAATCGAAGCTGGCAAATACACGAATGTTTCGCAGAGGCAGTAGATAGGCTATTCTGCGAGGCTCATGTTGCTTCAAATCTGGATGAATTTGCAGCGACCCATAACACAGATATTCAAGGTGGTGCAATTTTCCAGCAAGAGTCGTTTGTCCGTTATGAAGCAGAATATTTGGAGGCGAAAGAGAAATGTTTGGATGGAGCATACGGAAAAACCCCCCAATTCTGGATGAGTTACGCAAAGCTAGTTGATCGCCAACACCTTCTTCATACTGCAATCAATACTAACGATTTTGGTGGCAGGCTGCAATGCTGGAAAGATTCTGTTTCTTTATGCTTCTCAACAAACAAACAGAACTATTCACGTTATGGCACATACTACTGCCTTCAGATGGAAAGTCTAGAAGAGACACATGCAGGTGCCAAAGATGAGTTGCAAGTCAAGGGACTGTCTGTTTGCCGAAATAGTTTCAATATTGGCCAATCCATAGACGGAGCTGGGGAGCAAACATTCATGAAAAGCTCTAAAACAGCAGGTTAGACAGTAGACCTTTTTAGATATTCTACAAACGAATCTGAATCAAATGATATTTTGATACATTTTGTAGAATTTTCTAATGGGCACAACAGTGATAGAAGCTCCGAAGCCACTCAGGCGAACCTTTCTTGTAAAAATGTACGATAATATCCCTCGATCCAGACTCTTTTGTAGATAAAGCTAAAAGGTCTATCGAAGGTTAGGATTATTTCCAAAACACAAAATTCGTGTCTTACATCTTTCCATCAAACATCTCTCAACAAACGCACTTTTAAGAGACGAAATTTGTATTTTGAAATGTTTTGAAATTTAGCTGTATTACAAGAACAAATTTCCGCTTGGAAACAGTAAAATTGATATGGGAGGGGATAAGAATGGTTGTTAAGAAGCTTTTAGACCTTTAATAAACGGGAAAATGTTTCGATCAGTGACATGTGCGCAAATGAAGAGTATTCAGAAAAAACCATCCAGCATTGTTATGCAATCACGCGTAAAAATCATAATTTCTTTTCCTTTGACAGGAGGCATAAAGAATTTCACAACCCAGACAAGTACGTATGAAAAGTGGGTTTTGTCAAGGCCATTTTTAGCACAGTATGTAAACAGTTTAAAGACATCAACTGGTTTAGACAACGCATCAAGTAACCCACGAAAGTGTCTCCGTGAGTCAGAGATAAGCAAATCCGAGAAAAGAGTAAGAAAAATTGTAGAGATCATGAAAGAAGATTTTCTCAATCCGTTTGATCCAGCTCTCGATTCAGATAAACTATATAACCTTGCATCAGGAAGCCCAGTTGGAGACGATATCGCTGAGAATCTTTTGACCGTAGAGGAACGTGGCTGTTCCATGAGAGATGAGTTTTGCAAAAGGTTGAATGTAAATGTGGAAGAGGCAAACAGTAAGCTGTTTTTTGATCCAATAAAGCGCGCGTTGTGGAAAAGTTTTGCAGAAACAGGACGAAAGGTGGTAATACCCCCCTTTCTGCTACCGGACTAAAATGAACATTTCAGACAGAAATTTTGTTTCTCAAATATTAGTATAAGACTGAGAGAAGATATCTTACCGGGCAGATATCGTCCTGCTTGTCTCATAATCCACACTGGGACCCTGTCGACTGCTTCTCCTTTGGCTGCCTTGATCAACAAATCATTCTTCAGCTCTGGAAATGCTTTCTTTTCCATTTTAACTGCAGCACCGTCAATTTCTGACCTTTTCACAACTGGCGCCATTTTGATTCAGCTGTTCACAGATAAAATCACCCTGTTTCCAGACCTCTTTGCCGTGTTATGGGGAAATAACTGGTGCGGTGGTCAACAGGTCAGCGCTCATGCGGCTTTGTTTCCTGTTCTATGGTTTTGTTGCTTTGTTGTTATTTTTTCACAGTATGACAATACCGCACGATCGCACGATATGCACGAGCACCTAAACAAAAGATACCTGTTCACGTGCAGATTTGATCACGTGCACGGACAGTAGTATCACGTGTAACTCCTTATTTGGTCAAAGGCGGATGGCGATTAGCCAACATGTCGAAAGGGGGGTTCTTCTTTCGGAGGGGGAGGGGGTTCTATAATTGCGATAGGCAGAGTTAAATAGATTTGTATCAATGAATCGTTCAGCAACATCTTAAAGGGCCTGTTTCAACCAGCATGCCTTGCACGTGCCATCTTTTGGTTGGTCTTTGTTTCAGCAATTTTCATGGCCCATGAAAATGGCGGCGAACAAAGGCCAACCAAGAGGTGACACGTGCAAGGAATGCTGGTTGAAACAGACCCTTTCCTGCATGAATTATTTTGGTAAGGAGAAAAAAAAAAAATTTAGGTATTGAATTATGTATGTTTCAGGCCTTACTTCAATATTCAACAAAAAAATTTGAAATCTATTGTTATTTTTACGTCATCAGAAATCGTTGCTCCTGAGCAACATTATGCAGCAAGGGTATAGCTCTGGTACAACGATCCGAACATTTTTTTCCTCTCTGTTGATTCCATTGTGCCTAATTCATTTTCTATTCCACCTGCCCCTATATAAAGAATTTGTTGCAATTGGCCAGCCTTGTACCATGCCTGTATAAACAAATCAAAATATCAAAATATTATAATATGGCCTAAAATGGCCTAATATGAGCTAAAAATTAATACTAAATTACATAAAAACAATCTCTTTCAAGTGTTTTTTGATAAATATTTGTGTCTTATAAAGAAAGAAAGTATTTGGGCTGTTGATTGATTGCAAATGAATTGTTTTTTTGCAGCAACAATATAGTAAACAAATCCTCAAAATGCATGAAATGCCTCAAATATAAAAAATTCATGTTAGTAATTAAAAACAAAGCTGTAATTAAGATTTAAAACAATTATTTCGTAAGTCAATATACAGAAAACATCATTTTCAAGCATGTTTAGATTTACTTCCGTGTTTACATTTGGTCTAAATCGTATTGTCTTGCTGCATGATGTTGCTCTGGAGTAACACTTACAAAAAGAGTCCCAGAACACACTGAATGTTTCAATATAACAAAATAATGCTATAGATAGGTAAAGATTAGTCAACAGAAGGTGAAATTATTTTTTTTAGGAATGAAATGCTACTTACTAGCATATAAGAGCTCGAAGAACTTGGCAGAGTTGCAGTGGGACGCTTCTGTGCTTAGGCCAAAGCAGGGAGCGCTGGGCCAAAGTTTATAGAATTGACGTACTTCATGTAGTGGTGCATTTCGGTCCCGAAACAACAAAACACATGGCCTCAACCTTGATACAACGGTCATTACTCCTGCGTCGATACTGTATCCAAATCGGTCGACGGTTGAGATTTCGAGAAGACTGTTTGGGGCCTGGGAACGAGGTTGACATGGCCTGCCTGTGTGAAACATCATGACAGGGAGACAGGGTGCCTAAGTGAAAATCTACTCCTGCGCAGTGGCAATATAATATCCTCCTTGCACAATTTCAGCATTGGGGATTCTGTCTGTTGATTTTCAACAAATCCACCTTTTCAAGGTAAGAGCGCCAAAGCAGAATTGTTTTATTTGTTTGAGATTTTGCATCTTTGAGTCTAGAATCTTGTTCTGCGTACAAAGTATAGTATAATAGGAACAAATTTTCAAATTCATATCTGTCTTTATTTCGAAATTATGGCGACATAAAGAANGAGAAGACTGTTTGGGGCCTGGGAACGAGGTTGACATGGCCTGCCTGTGTGAAACATCATGACAGGGAGACAGGGTGCCTAAGTGAAAATCTACTCCTGCGCAGTGGCAATATAATATCCTCCTTGCACAATTTCAGCATTGGGGATTCTGTCTGTTGATTTTCAACAAATCCACCTTTTCAAGGTAAGAGCGCCAAAGCAGAATTGTTTTATTTGTTTGAGATTTTGCATCTTTGAGTCTAGAATCTTGTTCTGCGTACAAAGTATAGTATAATAGGAACAAATTTTCAAATTCATATCTGTCTTTATTTCGAAATTATGGCGACATAAAGAATTTGAGTTCATAAGGGCCTTGACCGTGAAATCAAAGTTTGGACAAATTTTTATTTCACGGTCAAAGCCCTTATGAACTCAAATTCTTTATGTCGCCATAATTTCGAAATAAAGACAGATATGAATTTGAAAATTTGTTCTTATTATACTATACTTTGTACGCAGAACAAGATTCTAGACTCAAAGATGCAAAATCTCAAACAAATAAAACAATTCCGCTTTGGCGCTCTTACCTTGAAAAGGTGGATTTTGCAGACCTAATAGACCTTTTCACAGAGGTCTGGGACGGCGCGCTACTTTTCTGGAAGATGGCGGATACACTGCGAGAAGGAATCCTCTTCGCGATGCAAACACGGCAAACACTGAACTGGAGTTGAAGTGGGAGAAGTTGTGCACGAAATATCGCATTTAAATCCAGCTTCATGGTTCATAGAAGACCAGCAAGGCTTAAAACATGAAAATAAATAGCTACCTAAGCAATATATAGCATATTTTTTTACAGGGAAAAAGAAACCTTTGTTTCTTCGAGTTGTTTCAGCAGAAGCGAATTGATGATAAGTTTGAGCCTCCTCGGTCAAACTAATTTTTTATTTTTGTTTATAAATGGAGCTTACTGCCCAGTAACTGCAGGAATACGAACAGTCGTGTATGTTAAGAAACGAATGATAATTCATATTTCTTACCAATGGTGAAGCTACCAGGGCAAGGTTTCTAAATCAAATTAATTGAGAATAAACAGTTACAGTTTCTTCCATTTCTGTGCATGCTGCGTTCACTGACATACAACGTGGTAGCTCAGGAATTTTCAAAATAAAAGCATCACTGTACATACTCATAAAATCAGGCCACTTACTGCTCAAACCAACTTCAACTTGCTTCCGCGTTTCCCCGGGCTTCTCATTTATTCGTAAAGTTTTTCTTTTAAAATATAAGATTCCAACACAAACTCCATTAAATTGTGCAATCATTCAACCAATATTTCACCAAAACAATATTTGTCTCCATGTAAAACACTACTTCAAATCTTTGACTTGTTTGCATCTCTTCCACCTCCACATTGTGAAACTTAACACCACACAACGTTTTCTAGGTTTTGATTTTTATTTTGATAAGCAGAGAACGAAATGACGAATATTTTCCCGCCAAAGTTGCGAAGTCTCCACTTTGTATTCCTCTAGTTAATTGGAAACGAAATAACACCATCCATTCATAAACAAAAATCTAACATTGGCTAATCATACGATCCAAATTCGCCGAACTTGAAGAAATAAAAAATGTCATCATAAACCGAAACTATAATCATTACAAAAGTCTCAGTATCGCTCATTGAATTGGATGAATCAGATTAAAAATATTGAACGAATACAATGAATCACGTCGTAAGAAATCTAATCATAAACTAGGCTAAATAATATGACTTTGATGTGATGGGCAACTCTTGTTCTCAAGTTGTGAGCCTTTCTGGTCCTCTAAGTGCCCAGTAACTTAAGTTAAACGAGATCTTTTGATTCCCTCTCGCAGCATATCCGCCATCTTCTAGAAAAGTAGCGCACCGTCGTCCCAGACCTCTGTGAAAAGGTATAATGTTAACGCATGCGCAATATTGAAATGTACGATACGATATGAATATCTTATTGTTGCATAGCAAAACATCATTATGTGCATGGTCAGTTAAAAGGCAATCTAGCAACCAATTTGTCACGAAACTAAAACTATTTTTGGGATTTCTTGATTTCGGGACTTTGTAGAGGATTCTTATAATGGGGGAATCGGGGAATCTTTTGAAATCGGGGAATCTCGAAACTACAATCGACAAAATTTTTATCAAGCCTTGTAGCACTTCTAATTTCACCTGACAAATACGTTTTTCAAACTTTGTTGTAGTCTGGTTTAGTCGTAATCCTACCTGGAAGTGGAGAAATCTTAAAAACAGATTCCCTGTTTTTAAGATCGGCGTGGGGCAATCTTAAAAACAGGGATTCTCGTCATTCTTGGTTTTATCTTATAGAGAAACATACCATTCGAAAGGTCTACATCAGCAATGTAGCAATGCCATGGTGTTCTCTGACTGTTGAAAATGAGCAAAAATACATTTAAGAAGTTGGCCATGTCGATGATAACACATACAATAATCATTTTCTTGCTTAGGCCCACAAATGAGTAAAACCTCGTTGTTCTCGCAGCCCAAAGAAAGCCACCATTACTGCACATCATTGTACTAAATTTGTAAGGAAAGTCGTTTGTCTACAGCTTTATCTGTATATAATAAAGGTTCAAGAATAGGTGCTGCTAATTTCTGTCCTTCTATGCCCTTCCTCACTCGTTAAATTCGACATAGTTTTCAGTTTCAAGATCAAACGATGATACATTCAACTTGAATTTTGTTGGGGACCTAAAACTTGCTTATTAGGCCTAAGGCCTGGTGAACTGCCTGTTTTTTTGAAATCACAAGTCAAATCAATGATAATGCGTGAAGTGACCTTATGTTAAGTTCAATAATTCAACCTACCATTCATCAACAGTCACCCTTTTCTCGAACCTTGCCTCAAGTGTGTCTAGGGGATATAGAGTTTATAACTTGCGACTAAATTGCAAAATGCCTCCAACCACTGATTGGTTAAGGAAACAAAGATCATTGTTTTGTATAGCCTCACTTTGAGAGTGTTATCGAAAGATGAACGATTAGCGAGTGATTGAGTTGATTCACAGTCCACCAAAGGTTTTATCTTAAAAGTGACAATCACAATCCAGTTTGCTTTGTTTTCAGTCAACTCAAAAACAAAATCTTTCTAAATTTCGACTGAAGGCCTTGTGCAATACAAAGCCCTTTGAGGTCATTTACCAAAATCAAACAAACATAAACAAAAGCCTCAAACCTTTTCCCAGTGTGATCCAAAATCATTTGCTGTGACAAATTGCATTCAAATATTGATAATGAAGATCTAAAATTTTATGGCTTCAAAAATAGCACTCTTTCACTTTAACAGAAAGATAAAGAGAACATATAAATATCATATTGTGAAATAGATGCTTTTCTTTGGGTTCCTTTGATTTTGGTAAATAACTTCCTGCCAAGATTCTTTTGAGAATGATAAATACAAGGAGATGCTGATGATTGTAAATGAATCAAATAAATTACGTTGAAACTGAGCCTAATTTTGAAAATATCACATAAGAAACCATATGGAGGAACTTATAGAATAATAATTTCATTAAATTATTTTTATCAAAAAATGTTTTACTTGTTTTGCAGGGTAAAGATATGGCCCCAGCTATTCTCACGCTAACACTTTTCATTGAAAGAAACTTTTCGTGTTCAAGGTTAAATGAGTTTCCAGCGTTCTATATCATTGAATGAAGTTGCTGAAATTTGCTTCTTGCTGCGTGGCTTAGGCCCATGACAGTACTTCACTTAAATATTGTTATTTATGTTTTTCGCGCCAAGTATTGCTTTGTATTATATCCTTATCACAATCAGTATGCTTATGTTTTGTCTTTACTCCATCACTCCATCTGATTGTTTCTGGAAATCTCGTTCTGGATAGATAGAACTTATTGTTCACTGTTCACTTAGCCAATCAGCGGTCGGAGGCATTTTGCGATTTAGTCGTAAGTGAGTTTATAGACGCAAATTTTCAAGCAATTCCTGCACAGAAAGATTTTACATTTCGGAGCAATTACATCGGAAGTTTTTTTCTGTGCAGGTGGCCCGTCCTGGCCCACTATTGCATCTGTTGTTATTTAGTTTTTTAATTGTTTGGTTATATATGTCATTATTTCCAATTTCTGATTTGTTTATCCCTAGCAAACTCGGCCAAGGTCACCTTGTATCTCATGTGCGACTAAAAGATAAAATGTATCGTACCTTTCATTCCCTCTTCAAGTCTGTGTGTATGAGTATGTCCCCAATGTTCTTATTTCTTTGGAGTGCCAGAAAAGGTTGATTTGGCCAAATTTGGTCCAGGGTTTTGTTTCCATGGATTGTTTTCCAGTGTTTTATTAGTATTTTGTTGATTTGCGAGGTATTGTTTCTTACAGACTTATTGGCTAAAAATAAAATCTCTACAAAAGTTTATGAATTTCTAGAAGTTAGTAGCTCTCCCCGCTCTCCAATATTCTATTTGTTGCCCAAAATACACAAACCAAAAATCACTGACATCACACCAGGGAGACCTATAGTCTCGGGATGTGGTTCGCCCACTGAAAAACTCTCTCAATATCTAGACTACTACCTGGTGGAACCCACGAGGATTCCATGCTAAGTGGTTCATTCTTTTTTGTGTTGGGTGATAAAAAAAGTGAAATTGTAGTTTCATTCTGCGTGTAAATTCATCGAGGCCCCTGGTAATATCTTGCCGCGGTACTTGTGTTGGAGTAGGTACAAAAGATAGACCTTTTTGAAGGAGTTTTGTTTCCCCTTGGTTAGTGTAGTTGTACCCAAGTTGACTATATGACATTGTGATAAAAAAATGAGATTTGGCAGACATAGACACTTTGCCACACTGAAAAAGATGAGAGTTGGACCCATTCTGAAAATTGTCCCCATCCCCTATTTTTAGACGGGGGTACTGGTGCCAAGTCCCCATAGGAAGATATAACTTTATCTGTCGTCTAGAGAAAGATATTAACACAAAATTTGGTAGATATAGACAATTTGATGTACTGAACAAGATCAGAGTTGGAAAATTCTGAAATATGCCTCAATTCTATTTATAGACGGGGGTACTAGTGCCCAGTGCCCCCTTTATTGAGGCTGTTTTATTTTTTGTACGGACAAGATATTAACACAAAATTTGTTATGTATAGTCAAGTCAAAATTTTTCATAAGAATTCCAACCTAATACAGGGAATCTTATGCGACCCAGGAAAAGCAACTGCTTATCTAGCCTGGGCCGCTTAACCCTATCTGACCTGTGTGTTTTGAAACACTCGATGCCTGGGGGGCCGATTCTGCCCCCCTCTTTGTTCCAGTTGTTATATCAGATATGGCCACATAACTTGGCACAAACGTTATTCATCATAAAAACAATGATTATTTAAAATTGTAATTCAATTAGCGCCGTCGTTGTTGTTGCTGGAGCATAATAATCATTATGATGTTGAATGACGTTATAAAAATGAAAGCATGTTAAAAGTTCATCAAACTTAACTTTTCATACAGAAATGAAAAATATAGATCAAAATATATGTAAATCAAAGATTTGAGCTTAATTCGACCACTTAAAAAAGAAAAAGAGAGATATAAAGTTAATTTTCACAGAATGACAGATGACAACTTGGTAACCATGGAGACAGTGCTAAATATAGAATGTCAAAATTGTTACAATTTCATTGCTCTATGATACAAAGTTAAACTTACTAAATCTCAGCAGCCTTCTACATATATTAAACATAGCGGAAACAAAAAGGTACTAGGGGGGGGGGCGGAATCCGCCCCCAGGTCAGATAGGGTTAAAAAGCAGAACAAAGTACAAAATAGTACCGGGTGTCTCAACAAAAAAGTACTCTTGTTTGAAAAATCACCAAAATGTGACTACATGGTCGATCTATAATTTGTGTGTTTTTGGTAAGTAGATCAAAGACCAAATTATTTTCCCAGGTATAGCTGATCTTGTGATTGGTTTTAAAATAAGCAAAATTAGCTCTTTTTAGGGCTGCCTGGTTTTGAAGCCTACTGCAAAAGAGCACTGATGATTACCAGATTAATTACTCTTTGTAAATCAAGCTTCTAGTTTGGTCATAAATGTCAGAGAGAAACGCAAACTATCATTGTAGACTTGAAGGACAATGAAAAAAGATTTACGATGTTGCTTAAAGAGTATAGCTCAGAGTAAGGTTTTTCAGCGTTTTATACCCATTAAGTATTGAAAGCAAACATTTTATTATTTTGACATATATTTGAATCATTAACAAAAGAGATCAAAAAGAAAATTTTGTAAGTTGTTTGATAATCGAGTTTTGGTGATTTTTTAAACGGGAGTACTTTCTATTGGGACACCCGGTCTATAAGGGATACAAAACTAAGATACAAGGAAATAAGCTATGAAAATATTAAGATACAGATAGGCGACTATTGCGATTTTATAATTTTATATGTGATAAATTTTTAATATTTAGACAGAATATATATGTTTAGTTTTTTGACAAAATGTTTTTGAGAAGAAATGGTTTTGAGAAGCTTATGTAAGTTGTTCCATAATCTGGCACCTATGTTTTAAATCTTGAATTTTCCCCAGCGTCTCTTTGCTTTATCGATTCTAAAATCTGTATTCTGCCTAGTTATATATTTATGTTTACCTTTTTTGTCTCAAAAGAGCTCCGGAAGAGAGGAAGGGAATTTGTATTGAATTTTAACTTGGTGCATAATTTTTAGGATTTTAGTTTCAAATTGATCTTTCACTTTGAGAACCCCAAACGTTTTATGAATATTATTGGTTGATTCCCTGCGTTTTTTGAATTGAAGAATATACAATTTGATGTAAAAAACAAGATTACAGTTGAAAATTTGAAGCACGCCCCCAATGCTATTCTTAAACAGGGGTACTAGTACCCAGCTCTCTCTTACGTATACCACTTTTATTTATTGTACGGAAAATATATTAGCAAGAAATTTAGTAGACACAAACAATTCAATATCTTGGAAAGGATGAAACTTGAAGCAATTTTGAAATATATGGAAGAAATGTATGCTTTGTTGAGACAGTAATACATAAAATTGCGGTATCCAAACTAATGAACAAATGAAAAGGCAAATAAAAGATAGGTGTGAGTTATTCGCTATCTTTGTGCTGCCCCATGGCAGCCAAAGCAAGCCCCTGCAATATACCATTTGCACAGCGAACCGTGGCTAGCATGTTTTTGGTATTTTTGATAGGACTAGTTTTAATCAATATGTCAGACTGTTGCATGTTTATTTTTATTTGTGAAATTGATTGTTATGTTGTTTCATTGTTGTTAAAAGGTGATAAGTATGGATGTTAAAGGGTGATAAGTATGGATGTTAAAGGGTGATAAATATGGATACAGAGTTTATAGATGCAAATTGTCAACAAATTCCTACACCAAAAGGTTTTACATTTCGGAGCAATGGAATCGGAATGTTTTTTAGGGGCAGGTGCCCCAGCAGACCAGCGTCCTGGTCCACTATTTCATCTGTTGTTATTTAGTTTCTTAATTGATTGGTTATTTATGTTATTATTTTTAATTTGCTTATCCCTAGCAACCTTGGCCAACATCACCTTGCAACTCATGTGTGACTAAAAGATAAAATGTATTGTANCACTATTGCATCTGTTGTTATTTAGTTTCTTAATTGATTGGTTATTTATGTCATTATTTCTAATTTCTAATTTGCTTATCCCTAGCAACCTTGGCCAACATCACCTTGTATCTCATGTTTGACTAAAAGATAAAATGTATCGTACATCTCATTCCTTCTTCAAGTCTGTGTGTACGAGTATGTCCCCAATGTTCTTAGTTCTTTGTAGTGCCGGGAAAGGTTGATTAGGCTTTCCAGGTTTTTCTTTCCATGGATTGTTTTCCAGTGTTTTTGTAGTATGTTGTTGATTTGCGAGGTATTTTTGTCAAAAGGTATTATGAAGGGGAAGATTCTCCCCTGTTTTGTTTTGTTTTGAGTTCCTAAAAAGGGCATCTGTTTGCGAAAGTTGTTTTACCTTATGGAATTGTTGGTTTATTTCCTGGATAGATCAACCTCTTTTGATGAGGTTAATTTTTAGTTGTTCTAATTTGGTTGCCAGGGCTTCGTTGTTAGTTACCATGCGTGGATATCTGAGCTCTTGGCTGTGTATCACGCTTTGTTTGCAAGCTTCTGGGTAGAATGATTGTTTGTGTAGCAAGGAGCAAATATCTGTGGGCTTCACATACAGACTGCTCTCAAGTTTTTGTTCCTTGTTTGTGAATACTGTTGTGTCTAAACCAATTTGGTGTTTATATCTGTTTCCATCCAAAAAATAAAATGGTATCCGTGAAGGAGGACTGGGCACTAGTACCCCCGTCTAAAAATAAATTTGGGGACATATTTCAAAATCTTTCGACTCTAATCTTTTTCAGTGCATCAAATTGTCTAGATCTACCAAATTATGTCTTAATATCTTTCTTCATACGAAAAATAAAATGGTATCTATAAAGGGGGCACTGGGCACTAGTACCCCCATCTAAAAGCAGCATTGAGGGCATATTTCAGAATTTTCAAACTCTAGTACATCAAATTGTCTATATCTACCAAATTTTGTGTTTATATCTTTCTTCATACGAAAAATAAAATGTTATCCATAAAGGGGGCACTGGGCACTAGTACCCCCGTCTAAAAGCAGCATTGAGGGCATATTTCAGAATTTTCAAACTCTGATCTTGTTCAGTACATCAAATTGTCTATATCTACCAAATTTCGTGTTTATATCTTTCTTCATACGAAAAATAAAATGGTATCCATAAAGGGGGCACTGGGAACCAGTACTCCTCGTCTAAAAATAGAATTGGGGCATATTTCAGAATTTTCAAACTCTGATCTTGTTCAGTACATCAAATTGTCTATATCTACAAAATTTCGTGTTTATATCTTTATCTAGACGACAGATAAAGTGATATCTTCCTATGGGGACTGGGCACCAGTACCCCCGTCTAAAAATAGGGGATGGGAACAATTTTCAGAATGGGTCCAACTGTCATCTTTTTCAGCGTGGCAAAGTGTCTATGTCTGCCAAATCTCATTCTTTTATCACAATGTGCACGGTGCATTTTGCTATCCGCTGCACTATAAGTAAAATGGAAGAAATATAGTCTAATAATATACAATATATAACAATGTTCGATGTCTGTTTCATCTCCGGTTATTGTTCTTGCTGTTGGTGCGTATAGTCCATTCAGATTTTATTTAATGGCTGCTATTCTGATAGTTTCCTCCTGTTGGAGGACTCTAGGATGATTTCTCATAATTTCACAGATTTTTTTCCTCAGGGTGGCTACCGCCTCGTAGTATTAGACAGTAAGGTTGTGGCTAAGGCCTTTAGTAAGATCGGAGTGGAAGGGTGAAAGGGTGAAAGGAGGAAAGTAACCAGATTCAACACTGCAAGTAAAGAAGGCTTCCTTATTTTGGTGATAGATTAGAGAGCAGTGGTGTCTTGCTAGGTCTGTCACAAAGGTTTGAGGAAGAGGCAAAGGCACTCTTTCTATGAGTACTGGCGTGGAAGCGAAGGGAGTTGCAGAGCGATTAAAGTGAGAAGGTTTAGGGTGAGAAGGTTTAGGGAGAGATTGGGTAGAAAATAGCAAAGGAGTAGGAAGAAGTGAAGGAGGCCTAGGGGCTGCGGAGGAGCTAGCAAGAGAATCAGAAACAGTAGAAGGTGTGTCAGAGGCGTAAATAGTAGAAAGAATAGAGGCAGTTAAAGGTTGTGAAGTTAGGCCAGAGGGACCTGGAAGATAAGGGATAGAGGGAGAGGCGAAGGCAGAGTGAGGTGAAGAGGGAGTATAGGGGGAGCGAACAAATAAAAGGCTGGAAGGAGTAGGGAGGAGGCCAGCACCTGAAGGTGGGTTAAATTTATAAGAATTTCCTCTGAGGCCTAGTTTTTTGGTACCACGTTTTTCGTTATGATCCTGTTTAGGAACAGGTTTATTTTGATTCATGCCGTATATATTTCGATATCATCAGTCATTGATATTATGTTTTCTTCTTCTTCTTTTGATAACTCTTCATTGCTGGTATTTGTTATGGTCATGTTGTTATCATTCGTCTTTATCCGACCAGATCGGCAAGGTACTAGGGAGAAGAGTGAACAATAAAGTTAGTTGTAATCAACAATGGAGCATGATATATCTGTGTATGTTAATGAGGCAGAACCAATTTCTGTAATAAAAGTAGCCGGTTATGCCAGTTTGAACGATATAACTTATTAGTGTCCTAAAAATCCAGTTCGGTATCATGTAGAAAGGTGTTTAGGAATATGAGACCACTAGCAGCGTCACGCGCATGACACCACATAATTCTCACTGTGCAGGTACGGCCCCCGTGTGCAGGCAAGTAAATACTGTTAGTAGAGTAGAATAGAACGGAACAGTATAATCTAGTAGTGAAGCAAATTAAGGTATTCTATGTATACAGTGACAGTGACATATAAATTCACATATATGTATATGTGTAGACTTACCGCTTTCAGTGATAGAGTTTGGGTTGTATGTATCGTTATCATCGGCATCTTTATCGGTGTTCATCTTGGTAGTGTTATTATTGTCAATGTGTTCGGTGTTCATATTGGTGTCCATTATTCGTATTGTGTTCTCTCTCTGTGCTTTGCGAGGTATGCAATCCAGGATGAGGTAGGGTTGCACGGGCTTAAGTACGTGTTGCCACAATGGGGTGTAGAAAAGGCAGTAAAATCACTGACTAATACGGTAAAATTGTAGTTGGGAATGTAAGGGTAGTGTCAGGAGGGCATCTGATTGGCCATATAGTTAAAGGCGTTTGACGGGTAAGGAAATCTGGTGAAGGTACACCATATTTGGCTTGTTATTGAAAGGGTAAAGAACTAAATGGTAATAAATCTTTGATAATTCTGTGAGAGGAAGATATTGAAGAAAACAAGCGAATTACTGTTGTTGATGTGCATAATGAGTAGTGCGTAAGCCTCTATTATAAGGACAGAGTATAAAGGAATTCCTGAATAACGATAGGGTTGGGAATGCAAAGAAAAGTTAAGAGTGAGAGGTAATAAATTAGTAAAAACAAAGGTTAGAGAAGTAAATTTTAGCAGCGGAAAAACTATTGTCATGGGACATGATGTAAGTCATGAGGAATTTCTATACTATAGGAAGAAGTGCAATAAACTATGGGACTAAATCCGTTGCTAATTTCTGGTTTTGGTGTAGAGAATTATACAGTATATATATTTTTTTTGTATCAATATTAATATCCCGAATGGAAGGGTAAAATTACTGGTTTTTGTGTATAGCTATGTAGGCTTCGAAAAGCTGTAAAAATTTGTACGCACCGCAAAACAATTGGCTACAATTAATTGGCTCCTCTGGCATTTTTTATCAGACTCCGATCACACATAGTAGGGAAATTACTAGGTCCGCTCGGCGCGGCTACGCCGCGCCTCCGCGTCCCTTTTAGCTTCGCTGTTGTTCGCTAAGAGGATCAGTATTTGAGTAGTCTTCGTTGCGACATATGTACAGGGTTCTGTTCACTTTCATATTGATTATTATGCTCTAGCAACAACAACAACATCGCTAAGTGAATTGTGATTTTAAATAATAATTGTTTATCTTTGTGCCAAATTAGGTGGTCATATCTCTGAAACATACAGGGGGGCGGAATCAGCCAAAGGGGCTCTCATAGGGACTCCCTGAATGAAAATCTTACATTACAGGGGTGACACCAATACACTTTACTTGGTTTCACCCCTGTAATATAGGATTTTCATACTGGGAGCCCCCGTGACAACCCTTTTGCAGCATTATATTCTCCCAAAGAGCACTGCTGTGAAGGAGAATATATCACGTGGCATGGTGTGGTCACATGACTGCTCCTAACAGGTGGTAGCAATCGCAGGCAGGGGGGGGGGTTCTTCCATAGTAAAGGTACCTGGGGATGTGCCGCGCTCAAGGGTATACTTTTTCGGACTTCTAGTCTAGCCAAGGGTATGCTTTTTGGCAATTTTAGTCTAAGCAAGTGTAGGGAAGGGTAGAATTTTTGGCAATTTTCGTCCAGGAAAGGCCAAATTTTCTTAATTTGTGTCTAGAAACCCCAAATTTTGGCGATTTTGGCCTAGAGAAGGCAAAATTTTGGTGATTTATGCGTAGAAAACGGCAAATTATAGCTCCTTCGGAAAGGGAGATTCAACCCTCGTTGTGCTGCTACATGCAGGCAAGTAACGGAAGAAAAAACAGACAATTCACTGTGCAAATGTACATTATTACTCATCTAATTAGTTTACATAATCTTTCTCAATGAAAATGTATTCATTTACTTCTCACTCTCTCTCAGTTTCTCCTCCATTGTTCCCATTCCGCCCGCTCCAAATCCTCTCTTGTCTCCTCCATGATTGCTCTCTCCTTGTCTTCCCAATACTTCCTACACACTTCACGCTCCCTCCTTTCTAGCTCCTTCATTCTCCATGCAATTTCTCGCTCTTTTTCCTTCATTACCCTCTCCCTCCTCCCCCATTCTTCTGCAAATTCCCTCCTTACTACTTTTTTGATGTCCCGTTCCCTCTCTTTCCATCTCCTCGCCTCAGCCTCTCTTTCACGCCGTCTTTTCTCTCGCTCCTCTTTATGTTTTAGAAGCGTACTACTACTAAAGGGCTCCAATCTACTTTTCTTGATGTGAAAGCGTCCTTCCTCTTTTTCAGGCACATCAATATCGCTTGCATGTCTGCTTCTTTTTCTCGGCTCAGTCGATACAGCAGCAGCATCTTCCTTTTTGTTGGCTTTCCTTGCAACAGCATCTGAAACGAATTAGATAAATTAGGCACAAACTATACTCTAAATAGGGAGTAAACTTGCATTCACATAAAAAAGAAAGAAATACAAAAATTAAATTTGCTTTCTGAAAATTCCATCAAGGCAATGCAAACAATTGAAATCAAGGCAATGCAAACAATTGAAACCACTTACCTTCCTTATTGCACTCGACTTTGCCAAGGTCTTTTCGCTTCCCTTCATCTACAAGTTGCAGTTTCTCCGTCTCCTTCTTGCTAGCCATTTCCTCTTCAATTCCCAAAATGTCTATTCTGCTCAGTATATTTCCCATCTTCTGATTCTAATAGCTTTGGAGAGCGTCGAGCAAAATTTTCACTTTCTCAAACCAAAATGTGTGATGTTCACTTTGTCAAACCACATACAATGCACCTATACTTATTCGATTAATAAGAACATTGGCATCCCACAGTTTCCCTTCCCCAAATACTTTCGGAAGCATTCCTTTGCTATTATCTCAAATATAACATTTCCCTTGTCGATGCTTGTACCAAATATAAAATTAACATGTTTCTTTTCCTCATTCATCATCGCTGACAACTTTTTAAAAACTTCTCGCTGTTTGACTTTAGGAAACCTTCGTTTGCAACTATTATCTCAAATACTATTATCTCCAATATTAGTAATATAGATAACATTTCCCTTCTCGATGCTTGTATCAAATATACAATTGACATGTTTCTTTTCCTCATTCATCATCGCTAACAAGTTTTTAGAAACTTCTCGCGGTTTGACTTTCGGAAACCTTCTTTGCAACTATTATCTCAAAGATTAGTAATATAGATAACATTTCCCTTCTCGATGCTTGTATCAAATATACAATTAACATGTTTCTTTTCGTCATTCATCATCGCTAAGAACTTTGTAAAAACTTCTCGAGCTCTGGTTGTCTTTTTAATATTCAGGCAAATCACTTGCTTTTCATCAGTAAACGATTACGTGCCTTTTCTGGAAACAAAGCATTGTGCCCTTATTCCTCCCGGTGGCTTCCCATCGAAATACTGCTGTTCACGTTACTAATAACAACTCACTGTTCTAAATCAACAACATTGTTACTGTATCCCATATTTATAGTGCCTTATTCTGGTTCCCTGGTTCTGGTTGTCGCCACAAAACTTGGCAAGGTGCCAAGTCACATGATGGGAACCTGGTATGGTGCCAAGTCATGTGACATATATTGGCAACTTGCCAAAGAAGGCACGTGACATGGGGGTTAGGCACGTGACTGCCCCCAAGACAACCTTTAGTTGGACGCTTGACTTCATTTTCATGCAGGGAGCCCCCGTGAGAACCCCTTTGCAGCATCATATTCTCCGAAAGAGCACCGCTGTGGAGGAAAATATCTCACGTGACGCAAATGTATTCCTTACTATCTATTTTATTTTGATCTCCCGTTCCCTCTCTTCCCATCTCCTCACTTCAGCCTTTCTTTCACACCGTTTTTTCTCTCCCTCATTACGTTTTACAAGCCTAGCCAGTTACGGTCAAATTGTAGCCAATCAGAGGCTTCATGCTGCGAAAGCACTATAAGAGTTGAATCTACCACTGCGAAGGAGCTTTGCTAATAATTAGTAGTGAAATGAGGCGCATATCATGAGGGGGTGAATTTTTGGTAACTTGGCAAGGTGCCAAATGAGGGGACAAAACTTGGCAAGGTGCCAAGTCACATGGTGGTAACTTGGCATGGTGCCAAGTCAGGTGACATATTTTGGCAACGTGCCAGTTAAGTCACGTGACATGGGGGTTGGGCACGTGGCTGCCCCCAACATACCCTTTACTTCGACCCTTTACTTGATGTCACCCCTGTAATGTAGGATTTTCATACAGGGAGCCCCGTGAGAACCCCTTTGCAGCATCATCTTCTCCGAAAGTGCACCGCTGTGGAGGAGAATATCTCACGTGACATTTGTGTGATCACGTGACTGTCCCAAATAGGGGGCTGCAATCGCAGGTAAGGATCATGCACCCTTGCACCCTACCACCTTACCCATACGCTGCGATTGAACCTTCGAGAGTTCTGTGAAGGAGGATACCATTGGCGCAAGGCTGCCCCTGCGAAGGTGAATGTGGATGTGACGCCTTGGTTGTTTACCACAATCCTCGTGGATTGTTCGTTGATAGCCCTTGATAGCACCATCAAGTGTCGTTAAGTGCATTTAGTCGCGCAAACAATCGGCTGTCACTCAAAAACAATCAACTGCCGAAATAGGCTGCCAAGGAATTTCCCCCGCTCATACCCCAGCAGCAGGAGGTGACCCCAAGATATCGATTTTTCGAGACGAAGAGCGAACTTCAGGGGAGACGGGGAGCTGAGAAGTCAGTGCGGCAGACAGACAAATTCAGGCTTTGATGTCGCCGCTCAGCCTTTAGTTATATAGATGTGCAAAGTGAACATTATCTGACTTCAGACTTTTGGACTATAATAATTATAGTGATACTTGCAGTTAGGGTGTGAAATAGTGGTGCACCTGCTAGTATAGTCCGACAGCGGAAAGCAGATGGGGGCGGTCCATCCGAGGGACCATGGGGCCTCCTCCCATTCATAAAATTGTTTGGGCAGCATAGAGTGAACGCAAATGGTAAAATGAAACTAAAATACAATACTAAGGGAACAGATAATTAAGGTAACTAAATAAAGAGGGAGTATTACCTACCACCCATAAGCTATGCCAGCTGCGATCTTACAGGGTATGGCTGGAAAGGTTGCGAAGATTGGTAACGGTCTTTGTGTAGTAGCATGCGGATATTAATGGGCTGGATTGTGTTGGTATGGTGGAAGCATCCGGATGGCATGTTATATTTTGATATCACGATAATCTAGTTCCATTGATGGTAGGAGTAAGTATATAAGTCGATTGTTAATGTCTGTGTAATGATTTCTGACTTATTGCAACTCATCAGCTAAAAAACCCACAGGGATATTTCAGGGCTCTAATTTTAGTATATCCTTTTTATTTGTGGGCGCCCCATGCAGTCCTGCATCCAGGACCACAGTTGCTAAGTTCAGCTTCAAAGTTTTCACAAGGACATCATCTATATTTTAATTACAAGAACAACATTATGCTAAAGAAATTGTCTACGTTTATACTCAAATGTTGATACTGTCATTATATCTACCTAATTTTATTGGGAATTCTGCATCATCATAGCTCCTCGGTACCGATAAATACAGGCAGCACTGTGGCGTGTACTATAACAGTCGCTGTAAGATCATGATTCAATTCAATCATATAAGTGCACAAAGACAAGGTTGTATTCAATAAGACAAAAGTACTATTGTTCTTGTAATTTCATGAACTGAACAAACTGATAAGCAAGGTTTCATATGCATTCAACCCCCTGGGCACTTACTAATTTCAGGGGGCTTGTCATATTTTCTGTTGGCTCCATGTTTTTTTAGGTGGTAAAATTTAAAATCAGCACACAGTATTTTTAGGGGTACTAGTTTTCTTCCTAACTATTTTTGGATATCTCAGTGTATCTCATAGGGCTTCTTAGGGTATCGTTTTTAATTTTGGCATCTTTTAGGGTTAAATCTCTCTACCAATAGTTATTTTTAGGTGATAAATTAAATTTCCGATAAGCCCCCAAAACAATTTGATATGGAAGAACCCCCCCCCCCCTGGGTTTACCCATTATCCTGTTATACTATTATAAAAAAAAATCCATTTCTGAAGAGTGAATCTCAAACATAACTTTAAACTAAAATGTGTTATATACTTTATGTCTCTTAATACAACATAACTTCATCTGAACAATATGATATGTTATTCAGTTAGAAATAAAAGTACTTAAAAACGACCTTAATTTTTCCCCTCAGGCATTATTTTGAGCACAATTAGAGACTTTTGGCGACAGATATTTTGAGCAAAACACCTGGGCTACAATATTTTTTGGTCACCTGGCATTAGCGAAAAGGCACCACACATATTTTGAAATGATTATTGTCATCCTAGGGGTCTGTTTTAGGTCTTGGGAAATATGCTGTGACAAATCAGTCATAATTTATTTATACAATTCTAAACGCATTGCTTGCAAAACCAAAAACCAAGGTGAATCTTCTTTCTCGATGATATCATGGGACACTTTCATTTTCCAGCTGTTCTGCACACAGTACCGGGTGTCCCAAAAAAAACGTAACAGATTTGGTTGGCTCCAGCAATGTGAATATAGCTTTGATCGATGGCTAATCACTCTCAAAATGTTCCTCGATAGTTAACTTGAACATAGATACCTCGTTTGTTGGTATTGGTGCTTTGAGAGCAGAGATATTGATCTTGATAGCTCAAATTTGTACCCACATGCAAACCAGAGCTTTGGCCTTTTGGCCTCAGCAAATTCTTGAGGCACAGCGAATAAATCAACGCTATCCTTCCTAAAATTTGAAAAATATTACATCTTATTACATTCTGTTTACCAAAAATCATCCCCCAGTCACCCAATGTGCAGTTTTTTTCATTGTTCTTTAATTTCAGTTTTTAATTTCGAGATGCATCAAGAATTTGCTTAGGCCAAAAGGCAAAAGCTCTGGTTTGCACGTGGGTACAAATTTGATCTATCAAGATCAATATCTCTGCTCTCAAAGCACCAATACCAACAAACGAGGTATCTACCGGGTGTCCCAAAAAAAGTATACAGATTTGGTACACCCTAACCATCAGAATTTAGTATGGATCAATCCGAAATCATTTTTAAAACATTGCTCGATAGTTAACTTGAACATAGATACCTTGTTTGTCGACATTGGTGCTTTTAGAGTAGATATATTAATCTTAAAAAGACAAATTTGCCTCCACCTCCAAACCAGAGCTTTGGCGTTTTGGCCTAAGAAAATTCTTAAAGCACAGTGAATAAGTCAACAATAGAATTGGAAAAATTTGAACCAGGAGGAGAAAAATTAAAAACTGCACAACAAATGCGTTTCACAAAATATAATTTACGTGACGCTTATCATCAAGGGAGCTCCGAAGTAAACTTTATTCATTTTAAGTGAAACAAATTGTGGATATTTCTTAGGCCAAAACGCCAAAGCTCTGGTTTGGAGGTGGAGGCAAATCTTCCTTCTTGAAAATGTAGCAAACTTCTCCATCAACATCCTCACTGCTTTTGTTGTGTTGGTCATCTTCAGGTCTGTCGGCTGCTTCTCCGTCGTTCTCATCTTCATCACTCTTATCTGGTGTGGCATAGGCATGAGCAGCAATAAAATACTGCTGAAAAAATGGCATCACCCCACGTCGTTTGACAACAGGAAGATTTGGATTTTTAGCATCCTTCGTTTTTTGTTGCCTCACTTTGTGATTTTCCAGTCTCCTGTGCATTTGTAATTTTTTAACGATGGGATCTTGAGTCCACATTGGTTGTGGGTGCATACATGTTCTTTGCTGTTCTTCCGGGATCTGTGATTTTTTTGTTTGGGTGTAGGATAGCATAGTAACGTTTCCTTTCCGCATCCGAGCTTAAGGAAAATGATGTACACAATTAACATCTATTCTCTTTACTGGTGTTGATCGATGGAAGACCGTCGTCCCATAAGGTAGCTTCTTTGGATCTTCTGAGCACATTTCCAGAAACGATTTATAGTACCCAACGTATACAGTGCTTGGCATTTGGTTAAATAATTTGAAATTTCGCTGTTTCAAAAAGTTCCAGAATGTCGTCGCTTGAACTGGATGTTCGATGCAATGATGGCATGAGGTGGACAGACATTTCACAAAAATGACTTCAGTTCGTCTTTTGTCAATATGGTTCACAAGAAAACGCAACTCTGTCATCAAAGATGTGCTGCTGCGAATGTCTTGCAGTGGATCTCTCATCGACTTGAAGATTTCATCATGGTCATTGTAGGGATGGGGAACATCTTCACAATGAACTGAAATGGCGTGCACAGGAAAACTGTCATAGAAGAGATTATCCCAGTACTTGTTTACAACGGTGTTGAGATTTAGGTCAAACAGTGCAATCTCCTTGTTTCTTTTTTCAGCTTGGCTTGTATTTTGGTGGCATTGAGCCTTGTCATCACCTTCTAACACTGCTGGTAGAATAAATAAGCATTTGATACAATTAACCATAAAATTTTCCTGGATAAAATGTCATATCTTGGCTTTAGTAAATCTACCATTCTATGGTTTAAATCTTACTTTCAGGATCGATCATTTACTGGCAACATGGCGCGAGTGGTCGACTGTGACCTGCTTCTGTACGCAGATGATTCCTGCTTAATTTTTAGAGAAAAAACATTGAGCAAATAGAAAACACCTTGAATAGAATTTTTAACTCTCTCTGCGATTGGTTTGTAGAAAACAAACTAAGCATTCATTTTGGAGAGGAAAAAACTAAATCCATTCTTTTTGGACGAAAAAAATGCAAAAACCTAAAAGAGCTGGACATCAGGAGGGGCGATATAATGATTAGGGACTTTAAGCATTTACAACGGTAACGATAACACCAACGCTATCTGTTACGCTGCCGTTTCCGCTTTTGATGTGCGTCATTAAGCATAATCACAAGACCGTTAGGAGTAGCATGTGCTTTGAATACAAGGAAATAAATTTTGGATTTGGCGGGAAAATTATTCCTTCGGTATTTCACTTCATAAACGCTCCACCACTTAAACATGCCAAATTTACACGAAGTTAGAGATGCTTTGCTTACAGCCTACGATCTTGGAGCCGTAGATGATGTAGAAATGGCAGTATGAGCCATTTCGTGTGGAAAGTATGCACGAGGATGAATGTAAGGCAGAATTGAGAAAGGATGAATGTAAGAATTGAGAATGAAAACTTGCACGATTTGGTTGATGCTCTACAATTAGAGGAACAACAAACTATGTACAATAGACTTAAAGTAGATAAAATTGAAGCCGTTTGTGTCCTCTTGAAGATACTCGCATATCCTTGCAGATACTCACACGGCACCAAGATTTGCCAGGCCAGTAGCTGAAATCTGTGTGATAAACAACCATATGCTGAACTTGATATATGATCAGTGGGGTTTTTTGCTGACAGACTTCAATTGGCAACTACTGTTCCCTGAAAATCTTCAATGGTAGATGGAGATGGCTCCATTTTCGTGGTATCTTCAAACCCTGTTCTTCGGGCTCCATCTTCATGATTTATGGGGCTCTCTTTTTGAGCCACTTTGTACCCGACTGGAGAAGGGCGATTTTAAAGATGTTCATGCTCGAAGGAAACAGCATAGCATCGGGTAAGATTTATCAGGCTCCATATCAATCTTTCACTTTGTGAACCTATTGTGCTTGACACAAGGGGCTCACTTTCAAAGGATTTTTACACCCTATTTATCAAGCTTGATATTAACGCTTTCGAGCTACAAATCATTTTCTCTAGAGTTGACGTGATTACAATTGAACCCCATATGATAACATCGAGCTCGAAAACAGGTGAGGCAATTTTGAACCGAATATTCCATCTAAGATGGTAAGACATACCCAGCTCCTATTACTGCTCCTCTTCCGGAATTTTGTGTTAATCAAGCCTCGCCTTTTAGTAGTTGTGGATGGGATTTTGCAGGACCTCTTTATTACAAGGACAAATTAGGGATTATGCACAAGTCATATTTCGCACTTTTTAACTTGCTGTTTGACCAGGGCAGTACACCTGAAACTTATTGAAGATTTGTCTGCACCAACTTTTATCAGGAGTTTACGAGTTTAGAGGTGCACCGTCATTGTTTATATTAGACAATGCAAATACTTTTAAAGCCACTGATAAGCTTCTTTACAGGATGTCAAAAGAAAGATTGTTCAAAGACTTCACATATACAAACATGATTGAATGGCGCTTCAATTTAGATTGTAGTCCGTGGCAAGATGGGTTGTTCGAATGGTTGGTAGGTTGTACCAAGAGATGTTTGAGAAGGTAATTGGTTATCTTATGATGAATTTTCAATTATTTTGGTAGAAGTAGAAGGTATTCTCAATGCAAGGCAATTGACTTACATATATGATGAGATAGGTGAAGAACCCTTGACCCCAGATCATTTGTTACATGGTAGAATACTGACATCAATTTCTCACAGGATTTCATGTTATGAAGACAAGGATGATGACAAATTGACTAAACAATTTATTTATTTGCAGATAAAATTGGCACATGTCTAGAAAAGATTGTGCAAAGAGTACCTCACCGAGCTTAGAGAGACACATAAATTGAGTATTCCTAATTTAAATTTTATGACCGTTATTGACCAAATTATGTTGCCTTAGAAACATTATTCTGGTAAAGATTT
>REGM01000136.1:69571-87176 GCA_004194415.1 Aurelia aurita | reverse complement strand
TTTTTTTTTTTTTTTTTTTTTTATATGCTATCAAAAATGTTACAACTAAGTTACTAATTACAATACCTACAAACTACGTTACAATACTACAGAGACGTTACCACAGGGAGCGAAATACATGTCTACCCTGCGGTCATTTAAAAGGAAATTAATTAAAAGCTACATAAAACTACACCTAACTACAATTACAAAAAGAAATTTTCAAATGCGAACGGAATACAAAGGTACATGTGAAGGTAGCCTGCAACCAAATATATCAATTGCATGAATATTTGGATATTTCACAGGATATCATTTCACAGGATTTCATGTGATGAAGACAAGGATGATGACAAATTGACTAAACAATTTATTTATTTGCAGACAAAATTGGCACATGTCTAGAAAAGATTGCGCAAAGAGTACCTCACCGAGCTTAGAGAGACACATAAATTGAGTATTCCTAATTTAAATTTTATGACCGTTATTGACCAAATTATGTTGCCTTAGAAACATTATTCTGGTAAAGATTTTACCTAATGAAGGGAGATCTAAGGAACTTTATGGGAATTATTGAAAAGACGTAAATGTGTCTATGTGTGTTTTACCCCATTGTCTAAGGTTCAGCCCCTATACAAATCTATTTTTGCTGCTTATTCGCTGTCTTTTGTATTTAATCAACTATAAAATACTATGCATGTAGTTTTAGATTCAGATTAGCACAAGATTGGTTTGAGATATTAAATGCATACACAAGATTGTGTCTTCTGTGCATCCATTTCTGAACCAGCGCACGCAGAGATCCCTCCACAACAGAAACTAAGAATTTGAAGCCAGTGCTAAAATTTTCAATCATAAAAGTTTCAATTTACTACAGTTAAACAATTAAGTTAGTACTACACATTAAGTATAAAACAACTCTCCAAGTGCTCAAGCTATAGGGTTTGATTGTAATTGTATATTATCATTGACCACAAAAATGAGGATCAAATTTTGTTGATTTTTGCAGTAATCGATGGATATAGCAGACGGATCATGTGGCTTAAGGTTGTAAAGTCAAACAATTTACCATCTAGGACAGCAATATTGTTTGTCAATTGTTTAAAAGAAACAGGAGGATGCCCTGTACTGTTGCGAACAGACTGTGGTACTGAAAACTGGTTTATGGCTGCAGCACAGTGATTCTTTCGTAGAAATGGATTGGACCAATTTCATGGAAGCAGGTCCCACAGACCAGGTTCTTCTCCCTCCAATCAAAGAATAGAAAGCTGGTGGTCTGTGTTCAGGAGAGGGAGTTCCAGTTGGTGGATTGACCTATTCAAAGGACTTTGTTTGGAGGGATACTTGGACACAGACAACAAGCTGCCCATTGAACTGATGTGGTATTGCTTTAGCTCAATTTTGCAGCGATTTCTTGATGATGTGAAGCAACACTGGAACACACACCCCATATCCGGAGATCAACTAATGCAAGGGTGTCCGGTGTTCCCGAAATTTTATATTCTCTGCCTGAAGAGTCTGGCGCAGAAGAATGCAAGTGCCCACCTCCAACCACAAATGAAATAAGACAGGTTGTGTCCATGCTCGAGTTTGATGATAACACAAGCATTTACACAGAATATATTAACTATTTATTTAGTTGCACAAACATGGCAGAGCCTCAAACTACAGAAGAAGCTTTCAACCTATTCATGGAGCTTCTTAGTGTATCTCATCGTAACTAATTTGTTTGCACTATATAGTTGTTATTGCAGTTTATGTCCATGCTACATGTGGAAAACAAAATATAGACTGTATATATCCATGCAGGGTGTCCCAAATAAGTACGAAAGACTGGAAATAAAATATGATATAAGACCTTGTGAATTACATTAAGCAACCCAGTTTGCATT
This sequence comes from Aurelia aurita, assembly GCA_004194415.1. Lineage (NCBI taxonomy): Eukaryota > Metazoa > Cnidaria > Scyphozoa > Semaeostomeae > Ulmaridae > Aurelia > Aurelia aurita. Next base: position 85,305 of record REGM01000136.1, on the reverse strand, counting down.
CTTTGTAGTGCGCAGGGAAGATGTTCCCCGCGCCACTTTGACTGCTTCCAGCCGCACTTGCGCCAAAATCTGAAAACTTCCCCGCGCAGAAATCAAAGAATGCAAACTGATAAGCAACCTGTTTACAGTACCAGGCTTTGCGCACATTAACATGACAAGAATTTTCACAACTTACATCTAAAGTACTGGATGCATTGAAATGCATTTATTGCAATCCATCCTATACTATATGTAATACAAATATCTAAATGCCTCGAACTTTTTTGTGGCACCCGGTAGTCAAGCTGAAACATACTTTCACAATCAACAAATAGTATACCAATTCCCTCCAATAAAAATCATACAGTACCTAGCCTAGCACAAGGGATTATTCCATGCCACATGATAGGTCGAGAGTCTGATTTTTTGCATTATTATCAACATGTTTTAAAGAATATTTTTACTAACAATCATAGCTCTGTGCAATTGCAACACTTGCTCTAATTTAATGCTTACGCTTGTAAAATTATGCTGGGAAACAGAATAGGTCACACACCAAGATTGTTGGTATGTAAACGTACTATGTAAATCTGGTATGTAAAGGAATTAAAAGATTGAACAAAATGCTATGCTATGTTACAGATTTGACAATAAAACATGAAACTTTGTGGCTTTAAAAAAATTCCGAATTTAGATTATACCAAAACCAGCACCAACAAGCACCCCGGGGGGGGTACTTCGTATATTTTGGGTACGGGGACGTGCCATCGGGAAGGGTATCGATTTTCACGATTTTGGTATAAGGAAGGGTATCGATTTTCACGATTTTGGTATAAGGAACGGTATCGATTTTCACGATTTTGGTATAAGGAACGGTATCGATTTTCACGATTTTGGTATAAGGAACGGTATCGATTTTCACGATTTTGGTATAAGGAACGGTATCGATTTTTAAGATTTTGGTATAAGGAACGATATCGATTATCAAGATTTTGGTATAAAGTACGGTAGCGATTTTCACAGTTTCGGTGTTAAGGATTATCTGTATTTAATATTCGTTAATCCGGCTTTCGAATCGATTGAATTCTGACAAGAGGGAATCTGCTAATTGCTCCTCCGCGGCGCAGCGTGTGAAGTACTCAAGTATCAAGCGTATCAAGTGAAATATACAGTGTGGCCAGTTGTCGTTGTTCAGTCGTTTTTGAAGGTAGTGTTGAACAAATGTCAGTGGTGATCTGGTGACGGTTGAGAAATGGAAGACTGGAAAGAAAAGAGTTCATTGGAGGTAAGACAGATTTTAGATTGGGGAAAACTTTATAGCATTTTCTGAGGCCCTAATAGTTGTAATAGGGAGGTTGACTTTATTTATTTCATATTTCAATATGAAATCTTGCCATTATTTCATATTCAAAATTACCAAAACAAAATATTTAAAATTATCAAATGTGCCATTCTTCCCCCCCCCCAAATCAAACTTACGTTTATTACTTCCTTTGATATCAAATGGTGCATATTTGCTACTCGCATAACCAGGACAAATTAAGTGGATGGATTTTAAAATGAGGGGGTCAGGGAAAATTTTGAGGACACGCTCTCTACTTTGGCTTAGAATACTTCTACATACACTCTTTTTTTATAAGAATATTCAGGCTCTGAATCAGCCAATTTTTAAGAATATTATAAGAATATTGCTCAGCCTCAACTCACATATTTGTGTCTCATTTTTCAGCAGTTGCCTGTTTTGCGATGTTCATAACAGAGAATCGCATGACTGACAGATCTCACTTTTTCAAAAAGCGTGCTTTCTATTCGAGGGTGGCTATTGCCTTTGGAAGCCATTGCATTGCATTCGAATGTGCATGAAAAATAAGAATACTTTGTGAATATAATCAGGCTCAAAACGAAAATATCTTAAGAATATCGAGGCTGGACAAAATTTATAGTATTTTTATAAAAAAGAGTGTATCCCATGTTAGCTAGCCTGTGTGCTACCACCCAGTTTTATATTTATCTTTTATTGTAATGCTAGAGATTTTAAGACGTTTCCTTTTCTCCCTGGTTTTCTCAATTATTTTATCAAACTATTGTTCACACAGATGGCGAAGTGGGCGGAGGAATACAAAATAAAGAAAAAGACTATCGAAATCCTGATAAATGAAGATCTGGATACCAAGTATGTAGTATGGTTACTTTAAGGGAAGAAACTTTCGCGTTTTCGCGTTTTCGCGTTTTTCTTTTGGCCAAAATTCGCAATAGTTATTCTGAGAAATTTCCTAAAAAGTGAGATTTTCGAAAGTTTACAAGCAACAAGCTGCTAACAAGCAAGGGTATGGAATATTCGGAAGAGTCACTTAAAGGGACTGGGTCACGTAAAGTAAACAAACTTCTTTCAAAACGACGATTTTGCAGTTTTTTTTCTGATACGACACATCACAGAGATTTTCCACTATTTGTCTCAAAATGAAGGTGTCATTTTTAATCTGAACTCTTGAATTTCGCAGACAAACAAACGAAACACTCATATGTTGTAAGATTGCAGAGATATTGGTGGATTTTTAGGAGTAACTTAACTGTGGATTCACCGGATTCACCCAATTCCAAAATTTGAGCAGAGCACAATGGGCACGTGTTGGCAACAATAGATAACAGATTTGTTTACGGATACGTGACCCAGCCCCTTTGAGAGACGAGGAACACTTGAGACATTTCAAAATTTAAGAAACCTAATTCGCGAAAGATTATCCTCGCGAAAAATCCCTTTGTGCCGATTCGCGAAAGTTAATTCCAAAAATTTTCACGTTTTTCCAACTCGCAGAAGTTTCTTAAATCAAAAGTTATCTCCTAGGACTTAACAGGCAACTTTTAGTACTTGATCGATTTTCTTATACATGTAAGAATATATGCAGTGAAGTTGTGCAGCAAATTCAAGTCAAGGAATGACCCCAAGTATAGTTTCCCAGGTGCTTATTTTTTATGATCTTATGATTTATCCGCAGAGAAGCATTGTTGCTCGTAGAAGAAGGAGACTTACAAGAGTTAGAAATTTCACTCGGCCAAAGAAAATTGGTCATGAAAGCCATTGAGAGTCTGAAAGGTTAGATAAACACTTCCCATCATTTAATCCTAAATATACAACAGGGATAAATGAACATTGAACACACAGGATTGCACCATGATTGTACTGGATTCCCATTGGATCGTATAGTCGTTGCCTTGGGTTTGGCTATGTGATACCGTGGTGATACTCATGTTTGACAGCCACAAGAAACTTAGAAAGTTTACACATTTTGAAGACCACTTTGGATAATTAGTCACATCTTTGAATAAGAGGCTTATGGAATTTATTTTGAAACGAGCCTCTGGGGCCTCTTCTGCACCTTAAACAGCAGTTCTCACCCAGATGGATCCACACACTGCAGTAGTTGAACTGATAGGAAAGTCAGCTGAAGTAAATTTTTTCTATCCGTACTTCTGTTTTTGATTTTCAGATAGTCTGAAATTACAGTGACAATTTGGGTGACAGTGGCTCTTTAAGAAACGTTGTAGTTGTTGTTCTTGTAGCAGTTCTGCCTGTTCCTCCCTGTTTCCCTGTGCCCGGTTTTCCTTGTATCCCTGTGTCCTGCAAATTTGAAAACAACAACAACAACCTTTACGGGCATAGGGACCGAGAGAGGAATGAAAATGCTATAGGAACAACTATTACAACATGTAAAGCCCTTGCTCTGGTGTAACAATTTTCCTAGCAAGCAACGGTAAAAGTAGAGTTTTTATCGACACAAAATCATAAGATATGTGCGAGGAACTCAAACTTGAGTACTGGAAATGGAAAAATATTAATTAAGAATGAAAGTTTTTCAATTCAAGGGAGATCAAACCTCTCGTCAAAGAAACTGCTATATAAAAGTCCTTAAAAGGTTAGGGACTAACTCATACGCACTCATACACTTGTACACAGCCTCAAAGTTAAATTTCTGCAAACGATTTGCTCTGTTTTAGGAAAGAGCCTGTTCCATATATTTATAGGATTATTAGAATTACCTTTACATCCATTTTTTTACCCCTGTCCAACCAATCTAAAATTGCCTTTCATTCATTCACATAGGGCAGGGCAGAGATGAACAAACTGGGTTTGCAGTTGAATCAAGCACTACGATTGAGGGTACCATTGCAAAAAAAAGACATTTGGTAAGAATAATTAATTTATCAGACATTTATTCCAGTAACATTTGTGGTTTATTATCTTTTGATTTGAAGATAAGATATACCAAAAAAGGTTTCTTTTTCAAGCATTGAGTTACCTTGCGGCCAAGGCTTTAGATTTAAAGCCCTTGGAGAGTACAAATCACAACCAAAGAGCTCAAATTTAAGAATCAGGGCTGCAGAATTAGCTCGATGGACCTTTTAGCTATTCTATAAAAGAGTCTGGATCGAGCGATATTTTTATATGCGAGGTTCGATCGAGTGGTGTTAGGGCTGCTATCACTATTGTGCACATTCGAAGATTCTACAAAATGTATAAAAATGTCGCTCGATCCAGGTTCTTTCGTAGAATAGCTAAAAGGTCTATGCCCAGAAAAAAGAACGTTATTACTTTATTTTCTGATAGTTTGCAACAAATGATTGCATGAAGCGTTTTCCAATGTCACAACATGAAGTCTTTGATGAAGACTTGAAACAGAATCAAGACATTGCTTTTTTCTGCCTTGGAGAGGCTTCCCTTCCAGACCATGTCCCAGGAATAGCGGTTTCCATTTCATTCTTTAGTTAAGATTCATATTTCAATTCAAACATTTAGCCCCCGTTATCTGCGATGTAGGAAATTTTCGAACATAACTTATGGAATATCCAATATCCATTATTATTATTATTATTATTCTTATTAGTCCATATTTGAAATATCTTAGCGTAATAATTTAGTCAAGATGAGCAAGTTTTGAAACATTCAGTCAGGTTTCGAAGGATTTGAAAATTCCCCCATTTCCTCCGAAACAAATCCACATGAATCTTTATGATATATCGGGATTGGGACCACTGAGAAAATTTGTGGCCTACTGGTTTCAAATTTTATTTACAATCTATAGGCAAATGCTGATTTCTCACAAGAAAATATGATGCAAGCAAAAAAGATCTGTCCCGTCATCAATGTTGTTGTAGCTGGCCCAAGCTCGAGCGCCCCGAGCGTTGTAATTGAAGGTCATAATGAAGTCGAAGTAGCTGAGCCGATTGAATCTCTCGTCGTTGAACACTATGAGCCAGCTCGCATAGTCCATGAAGTCAAATTGATTCAAGCTCTCGTTGATAAACTTGCTAGCAAAGAATCTTCAGATACCAACTGCAGTGCAGTTTACAAGGTTTTTTCTTCTGATAATGGATGCATGGTATCATGCTCTGCTTGTGATGTGTCAGTCAAGCCTGGGACGAGAAAGCAGAATTTGAGCAATTTCAGAGTTCATCTGAAAGGAATAGCTCATCGTCGCAACTTGGGCTTTTGCCAAAATAAAAGCTTAAATGATGAGATTTTCGCAAAGATAGAGAACAGATACCCAGGTCAGTTCTCAATGCAAAAGTCAAGTGCTATTTGCCGTGATGACCAAACAGCAATAGACTTGAATCCATCAACTGGAGATACATTACAGAGAATAGAGAGCCACATGAAAAGCCAAAGCCATGTCAAAGCGGCCTTAACAAAGCAATCAAACAAGACCAAATCAATTTGCAGTTTCTTCCCAAAGGTAAAGGCTGCTGATAACGAAGAAGCATCAAATCTTTTATGACTAGGACCAGTTCAACGCACAGTTTGTAGGGGGTTTTATCATGAAACAGTCACCTATTTTCAGGGGTCCCCAGAAGAAATTAAGGTTAACCCAAAGCTTCTTTTGGATGATGCAAAGCCCGGGGTAGACGATAAGAAGCTGTCGTGGTATGCTGTGCCTCATTATAGGTTTAATTCTACGGAGAAGGAGATAGTTGGCACTTTTCGGCACTATCAATGTCAAAACAACACCGACACGGAGGATAGCATATGCAGCAATTGCAAATCGATCCCTAGGCTACAATCCTTCAAAAGAAGGGCATTATTGAGGGCAGAAAGAACTAGGGATGGCAGTGAAAGTAGGAACCTGCACAGCATTCGATACGAATATATGACAACAGAAGAAAAGCTAAACGTGATGAGAAAAATGAGTCAACAAATTCAGGAGAAAGATTCCAAGATTTTCTTGATGCAGTCCACTAACATAAGGCTCAAAATCAGAAAATCATCATTGCATGACAAATTGAAGCAGTTTTCTCTTGAAGGAGATTTAAAGGCTATTGCCCATAAACTGGCAGTAGCAGGCAGGGAAGGGAAGTTCGAGGGGCGCCAAGTGCTGCTAGAGTCATTACAAACAATTTCCTCCAATTTGCACGCAAAAGGACCGCAGGGAAAGAGATACAAAGCTTCTGTGAAGGAGTTTTACGAAGTTCTTTTGATCCTTGGTGGACCAAGGCTAGCAACGTTTGTAGCTCAGAATTTAGAAGGACCCGACACTCACACGATCTACAAGTGGCGAGTTGAAAACCGCCTCCATCTTGAGCCAAATCCTTGTGTTGAGAATTTCAAGAAGCTAAAAATGGTCTACCAAGGATTGAAAGATAAGCATAGAATAGGAAGGGTGCCTGTGATGACGGCAGAAGACGAGACTGCCATAATACAAGTTGTAACGTACAACCAAGAAAATGACGAATTGCTAGGGTTTTGTGGAAAGAAAGCCTCAAACGCAAAAGACCACCAATGCATGCAGAACCCGAGAATAGTCGTAGGAAACGACGTAGGATCTTATGATCGCCTGGTCACATCTTTCACGGAAAACAACATAGGGTCATCTGCACGAGTAATCCTCTTAAACCCACTTCATCCTCAGCTGCCAAGAGTTGTTCTTCTGCTTGCTGCCACATGCAACAAATTTTCAACTGAAGATGTCCGAAAGCAATGGAGAGAGATCCAGTCTCTCTATGAACAGGAATTAGAAGAAACTGTTGGTCCGTTGCTTGGTCATAGCTCCGACGGGGATGCCAGGAGACGGAAGTTGATGCTTGAAAGCATGCAGTCAAAACGTGGTCTTAGATTCAGACCGATACCTGAAGATCTTGGCTTTTGTTTCTCAGCAGCCATGGAGGAAACAGAAAAGGAGGCTGGGGGGTTCCTTTTAAGGCACATTGGGGATCAAGATGCAATCCACCAGCATAAAAAGTTGATCAACCCTCTAGACCATGCCACAAGGATCATGATGATTGGGCCAACGTTCATGGTGCATATGAATCATCTTGTGAAGGTTTCAACTACCTTTCCACGTTTGCGCCATGGGCTAACGAAAAGTCATCTGGAACGCAAAGACAGGCAGAACTGGCAAGCTGCTCAAGAAATTACGTTCCTGAGAGTCCAAGAATGCCTCAAAGAAATAATGTCAGGTTCAAAGCAAAGTGCACCCGATGTATCAGTGAAGGGCACTCTTTTCTATTTGGAGATGGTTTGGAGTTACGTGGAGATATTTTTCTCACCAGTACGTGGTGACAGGGTTTCTTATGTCATACGTCCGAAACAAAGAGTAAAAGAACCCTATACCTCCCCAAAGTAGATGGACGTGGGTTTTTACTCGGAGTTTTGAGTAAAGTATTGGTCTCTTCGTATGGTCCTACGAGAATATAGTTGTGTAAAACGACACATGTTAATATGCTACATGAGGGACAATTTCCCAGACGTAGAATGTCGCTTAGATCTCACTGGCTCCGACCCGTGTGAGTCTTTCTTCTCCTTAAATGGTCAGTGGCTAGGCAATCATCACAACTATTCTTTTGGCGAAATGCAGAGAAATATTGATCACATGACACGATTGCAAGGGATTCAAGCAGAGTCTAATTTAAAATTTGCCAAAGCTCATTTGAAACAGGAGAACGTTTGGAACAAACAGTATCCAGCGGACCATACAAAGGCAGATCTCAAGGCATACCCTGCTCTTGGAGAAGAAACTGACGCCTGGAAACGAGGTATTGAGATGGCTAGAAGAAAAGCGAAGGAGCTCGGAATGGTACCCACGTATTACAAAACAGCATCAACTCCTGAGTTCAATGAATTGGAAAACATGGATGACCCGGACCAGCTTTGGTTCTTTCAGCCATTTGCAAAATCCGATGAGAATACTGAGGTAGAAGAGATGCGTACCGAGGAAACTTTGGAGGAAAGCAACCAAGACCATGGCAATGATGATAATGACGAGGGAGAAACAACCGCAAATCAGTTTACCGAATCAGGTACTATACTTAAGGTACACTTTCAAACTGGGTCAGCCATTTCACATGAGCAGAAGTCAATAGTTAAAACTGTTGGTACTTTGATCGACTGCGTAAAATGACGCATCGAGCAATCTGATATAAGAAAGTGTTTGGATATGTATGCTTTTTGAAATGATAAATCAAGATTTTAAGGCCCAAGGAAGAAAATATCAACTGTTGCCTAATTTCGGGATCTGTTGCAGGGAGCTAAAGGGGCTGAAAGTTACGAATTGTCGTGCAAGCGTGTGCAGTTTCTGCACTGTGACTTTCATCACTTGAAATAGCTTGAAATGCAAAGGTTGATTATTTAATTTGGATTTAGCATACCTGATGAATTTGGCATTACTAAACCTTTCTGTTCAACTTTGTGAGTCTGCAATTGTATGATATTCCACTTCAGTGCGTTCATATTAGGAACTTATGACTGATCATTCAATTTGTCCAATTGTGCATAGGGCGTTGCTTTATTTCAGTACTATCAAGAAAACCATTTTTCTCTATTGTAGGAGTCTTGAAGATTTATCTAGCGTTTATCTTTTCCACAGGTACAAATGATATCGAAAACGCGAGAGATGTGCTTGATGAGCTTTTGGATGAGAATGAACACGATCAACAACAAACTCCAGGCTCTTCAAACGAAATGTAAGTCGCAAAGTCAGTCAATTATGCTACTCGATTTTACTCCTTGCCCACACCGCAATTTTTGGAGGAAGTGATATTTGCTCTTGTGCTTTACAAATTGATCCAGTGCTGTGGAAAACAGCAACTTTGACCGTAGTCAGAAGCTTTTTTGTCAGTCATGTTTGATATCAAATGTGCCTTCTGCTATAAAAACCAAATTCTGAATATTTTCATAAATGGTAGCCTAATAGTAAAGGAATCGACAACAAGCGCTACAAAACTGCGCTGACGAAATTATTATGTGGACTGTTGAAAGTATTTCGTGCCTTGTGCTGTAGTTGCAGTGATCGAGGAATGGACAGAGCAAACTTTGTCGAACTGCTGACTTTCTCAGTTTCATCATTTAATCTCTTTTTGACAATCTTTTTTTCTATTTTTAGGAAAATATCCCCAACATTGACCATCCCAGAATACGGCCTTCAGTATAAATCAACATTGGTGAAGTTACTAAACGAAAACCCAAATTTATCTCATGACAGGTAATTGTCGTTTGTTGTTTTCATATCCAGTTTTAGTCCTTGGTTTCTCCAGTAGCAGACAAGCCCGTTCCCCCATATTTTGTGTTCTCAGGACACCTTTGGACCTATGTTTGTAAATTTTGGACAACTATCGAAGATTGGGCAGAAATGAAGTGGGGGAAGTACCAGAAGATCTTCTTCAGAATTTCGCTCTCTCAAAGCCGTAATCTCGACCACTGTGAGGTTGTGTAACACGTTGCATATATGAGCATGCACGAATACACATGGACTTATTGTCATCATTTTATCAACTCGTTTGTTGTCTGAGTCAAGATATTTCTTTGTTCAACAGGTTGGTTCGTGTCAGACAGATGCAAGGTGGGGATCGTTCGTCTTTGCAGAATGTAAGTCAAAGTTCTTCTATATCGTTGTTTGAAGATTACGCTTTTGTTCGGAGAGAAAACAAAGTTGAAATTGGGAGAGTACAGCGGATGAGGAGAAAGGGGAAAAACAAAGGCTTCATTGACTACAAGCTGCCAGTAGCTTTCAAAGATGCGGAAATACTAAAGGATATAACTGTCTACATCCAAGTATACACCCTACACGCCGAGCAAAGTTGTGATGGGTTGAAGCTTTCTGATGCACGTGTTGAAGAAATTTCAGCGCAAAAAATTATATGCAATTGTAGTTTTAGATTCAGATTAGCACAAGATTGGTTTGAGATATTAAATGCATACACAAGATTGTGTCTTCTGTGCATCCATTTCTGAACCAGCGCACACAGAGATCGCTCCGCAACAGAAACTAAGAATTTGAAGCCAGTGCTGAAATTTTCAATCATAAAAGTTTCAATTTAATACAGGTAAACAATTAAGTTAGTACTACACATTAAGTATAAAACAACTCTCCAAGTGCTCAAGCTATAGGGTTTGATTGTAATTGTATATTATCATTGACCACAAAAATGAGGATCAAATTTTGTTGATTTTTGCAGGTTACGATAAATTGAAACCTTTTGGGTTCCCCATACATGGAGTAATCGATGGATATAGCAGACGGATCATGTGGCTTAAGGTTGTAAAGTCAAACAATTTACCATCTAGGACAGCAATATTGTTTGTCAATTGTTTAAAAGAAACAGGAGGATGCCCTGTACTGTTGCGAACAGACTGTGGTACTGAAAAATGGTTTATGGCTGCAGCACAGTGCTTCTTTCGTAGAAATGGATTGGACCAATTTCATGGAAGCAGGTCCCACAGACCAGGTTCTTCTCCCTCCAATCAAAGAATAGAAAGCTGGTGGTCTGTGTTCAGGAGAGGGAGTTCCAGTTGGTGGATTGACCTATTCAAAGGACTTTGTTTGGAGGGATACTTGGACACAGACAACAAGCTGCACCTTGAACTGATGTGGTATTGCTTTAGCTCAATTTTGCAGCGATTTCTTGATGATGTGAAGCAACACTGGAACACACACCCCGTATCCGGAGATTAACTAATGCAAGGGTGTCCGGTGTTCCCAAAATTTTATATTATCTGCCTGAAGAGTCTGGCGCAGAAGAATGCAAATGCCCACCTCCAACCACAAATGGAGTAAGACAGGTTGTGTCCATGCTCGAGTTTGATGATAACACAAGCATTTACACAGAATATATTGACTATTTATTTAGTTGCACAAACATGGCAGAGCCTCAAACTACAGAAGAAGCTTTCAACCTATTCATGGAGATTCTTAGTATATCCCATCGTAACTAATTTGTTTGCACTATATAGTTGTTATTGCAGTTTATGTCCATGCTACATGTGGAAAACAAAATATAGACTGTATATATCCATGCAGGGTGTCCCAAATAAGTACCAAAGACTGCAAATAAAATATGATATAAGACCTTGTCAATTACATTAAGCAACCTAGTTTGCATTCTTTGTAGTGCGTTGGCTGCTTCCAGCCGCACTTGCGTCAAAATCCGAAAACTTCCCTGCGCCGAAATCAAAGAATGCAAACTGATAAGCAACCTGTTTACAGTACCAGGCTTTGCGCACATTAACATGACAAGAATTTTCACAACTTACATCTAAAGTACTGGATGCATTGAAATGCATTTATTGCAATCCATCCTATACTATATGTAATACAAATATCTAAATGCCTCAAACTTTTTTGTAGCACCCGGTAGTCAAGCTGAAACATACTGTCACAATCAACAAATAGTATACCAATTCCCTCCAATAAAAATCATACAGTACCTAGCCTAGCACAAAGGATTATTCCATGCCACATGATAGGTCGAAAGTCTGATTTTCCAGTTCTTTTTTTTTTGCATTATTATCAAAATGTTTTAAAGAATATTTTTACTAACAATCATAGCTCTGTGCAATTGCAACACTTGCTCTAATTTAATGCTTACGCTTATAAAATTATGCTGGGAAACAGAATAGGTCACACACCAAGATTGTTGGTATGTAAACGTACTATGTAAATCTGGTATGTAAAGGAATTCACAAATTGAACAAAATGCTATGCTATGTTACAGATTTGACAATAAAACATGAAACTTTGTGGCTTTCAAAATATTCCGAATTTAGATTATACCAAAACCAGCACCACCAAGCACAGCTTCTTTGATGATTTGTTTAAGCTCCTCCTGACTTTGTACCCCACATGGCAGATTGAGGATCAATGCACATGTGGAACTGAAGAGCAGGCGTCTGCTTCCCTCTTGTCTATAGAAGTGGATGTCGATAAGTTTTCCAAAGCCTGACAGAGGAGGAACTTTTGAGCCCGTTATAAACGCCAATAGCTCTCCTGCTGTGAATCCTGCAGTATACTTATCAGTATTATCCAGCATTTCCTCCCACCAATAGGCCGTTGCTTCTTTGTCTGTTCTACTGTTGAATCCTTCTCCAGAAGAACTCAGCTTGAACAGATTGTGCATGTCGGCAAATTTCATTTCAGTTGACTTGTTGCATGTGAAGAGCAAGGCAAATTCATGAGGATTCTCCTGGATACTCTCATAGACAATCCCCACACTCTTGAGACATTCAGTGAACTGATCTAGGGATGCCTTGGATTTGTTAATGAAATAACTGCATAGAGACCTCACCAACTGACCCTTCTCGCTATATTTCCAAATCAGCTTGGTAAGAACACATTCCACTAGAAGATCAGTTTCAGACATCACAGTTTGCTCAAATGTCTGGCTGCATGCATTCTGTAACTATAAAACAATAAAAATCGGTTTCATTTCTGTGTCATCACAATTAAAAATATTTACAAGTTTTATAATATAAAAATAGATACAATATATACAATATAGAAGGTTAAAAACGTAAAGAAAAACACCCCTAATTACAGTGGCAGGGATAGCATTAAAAGGTCAAGCTGACCTTATTTCCATAATGGTCCTCTTAGAGGTGTCGGTATAACGGAGAAACGTAGGTTAAAGGAAAATACAGATCTACATGTGTTTTCGATACAAAACGTGGTTTATAAGACCAAATCATGATCAGGAGAGATAGTGAAGGGTCTTTTNTCTGTAACTATAAAACAATAAAAATCGGTTTCATTTCTGTGTCATCACAATTAAAAATATTTACAAGTTTTATAATATAAAAATAGATACAATATATACAATATAGAAGGTTAAAAACGTAAAGAAAAACACCCCTAATTACAGTGGCAGGGATAGCATTAAAAGGTCAAGCTGACCTTATTTCCATAATGGTCCTCTTAGAGGTGTCGGTATAACGGAGAAACGTAGGTTAAAGGAAAATACAGATCTACATGTGTTTTCGATACAAAACGTGGTTTATAAGACCAAATCATGATCAGGAGAGATAGTGAAGGGTCTTTTATAAGAAGACATATATGTCATCTTCCCTTTTCTGTATATTTTGGAAAAAATTTCCTTAAAATTTCCTGTTGACATAAATCAGTTAATATCCAAATATGGTTCAGCACATGTGAAGACCTATTGTCGTTGAATGGCTATTTTTACCCAATCTTACATCTGCTTATTCCCTCACAGATTTCTGAACAAGTATCTGTTCATGACCCCATTGGTGCACATACCTTCATAGCGGCCAGGTCTAAAACGCGGACATCCCGGAAGTCGCAGACATGTCTGCGCCATTTCCATGTCCGCGTTTTAGGTTTTCGTATAGGGAAAAACCTAAAACGCGGAAATCGCAGACATTATCTAATTCTCCGGAATAAATTGCTAAATAAGCATGTTTCCACAATTTCTACTCACGGAGAGTGCATGAAAAATAGCAACAAGATTACCTACAAGGAGCCGCCCCTGCAAAGCTGTTTCTCGCTGTAAATGAAGACATTCGATAAACACTTGGGGAGTCCCTAATTCAAGATCTGGAATTCAAGATTCGCATTAATTCAAGATCCGGAATTCAAGATTCAAGATCAAGGGATCTTTGGCACAATGAGTGACGTTACAAAGAGAAAAACTTAGATAAGCTGCACTGGGTGGAGCCATAACTAGAAGATAAATCAATTTTTTGCTTCTGCCAGATGAATAACAATAGAAAGTTACATTAAAATATGGTGTCCAAATCAACTGGACACAAAGCAATACCAGACACCGGCACAATATCTGATTTTCAGTCCTGCTGAGTGCAGGCTGATGCGCGTAATTTAAATATTTCATGTTCTCTCATTGGAATAGCTACTAAAAGATGTACTCTGTGCGCAAATTTCAGCTCCAAATATTCTTTTCATCAATAGGTTTTATAAGTGTTTCAATTTGGAAAAACTTATTTTTTGCATTTGGCTCCCTTGGCTCTACTGAGTGGAGGATCGCACACAATAGATGTTTCTTTCATTGTCAGTGAAATTCCTAAGCTCTTAAAGATAAATTGAAATAAGATGTTTGCTATTCCAGATGTTTACAAATAGCGGACAGCGATAAGGTTTCTTGTAGGGCCTAGGCATCCTCCCCCTCAAGAATTAATGCCTAGGCCCTAATCGCTGTCCGCTATTTGTAAACATCCGCAATAGTGGACATCATATTACAATGTATCTTTAAGAGCTTCGTAATTTCAATGAAAATGAAAGAAACATCTATTGTGTGTGAAAGTTTTTCCAAATTGAAACACTTATAACACCAAGTTTTTCACTTTGAAACGTCACTCATTGTGCCAAAGATCACTTGATTGATCTTAAATCTTGAATTCCGGATCTTGAATTGGTGTGAATCTTGAATTAGGGAGGACTCCCGAAGTGTTTATCAAATGTCTTCATTTACAGCGAGAAACAGCTTTGCAGGGGCTGCTCCTTGTTGCTATTTTTCATGCACTCTCCCGTGAATAAAAATCGTGGAAACATGCTTATTTAACAATTTATTCCGGAGAATTAGATAATGTCCGCGATGTCCGCGTTTTAGGTTTTCTCTATACCTAAAACGCGGACATGGAAATTGCGCGGACATACTTTATTTCGGAGAATTAGGTAATGTCCGCGATGTCTGCGTTTTAGGTTTTCCCCTCTACGAAAACCTAAAACGCGGACATGGAAATGGCGCGGACATTTCCGCGACGTCCGCGATGCCGGCGTTTTAGACCTGGCCCCTTCATAGCCCTCATTTTGCCTTCTAGACAGGGTATATCTTCAACTGACAACTGAACTAAATCAGTTTTTCCAGCTATCGTGTAGTAGATCGCTGGCAGCATGCACATAAGGCCTGGGCCTTCATGTTGTATGGTGGCAGCAACCATTCTTCCTGCTTGATAATATGTACCACTGTCCAGTAACATCGGATTAAGGGTGAATATCTTCCTTCCATCAGCACCATCATAGTCATAAGAGAAGATAGTCTGGAAGCCAACACTGTGCTATTGTTCTCGGCCGTTGTTCGCGGTTCGAGGTTGAACGAGCAACATCAACAACCCGAAAGTGCACAGTTCTGATGATCATGGAAGTCAGACGTAGGCAGCTCAACGTTTTGAGGATCTGTTGCATTTATTTGAACGCGGTTCTCTGGACGGAGATGATGATTTGAATTAATAGATGGAAGCTATCGATACATATGTAGCTTGAGAGGAAGAAAATGTGGCTGGGTCCAAGGATGTTCGTGGAAAAGCCGTGTTATCTTGCTTGCCGTTGTCTGTGGATAGGCCTAGGCATTCAAATGCGGAAAGTCCTAATGTTGATTCTTCGACCGTTGGTTAGTTTCTGCCGCAAATAAAGTTCTGAAATCTTCTCATCCCTCCTCGTTAGCTGAAGAAACGAGTTGTTAAAGTTTTCATCCCCTTCAACTGAGACCAATAGTTGCCAAATCACTGCAAGACGTCTTCT
>REGM01000136.1:50268-68987 GCA_004194415.1 Aurelia aurita | reverse complement strand
CAAACAAGCTGGAGTAACTCTGCTGATGGAATTAAAAAGTACAACTAGCAATAACAATAGTCAGTGAGTGCAGCGTTTTTTCCTTTCCTTTTCCCTCCTCCGCACTGTAGAGTCTGCATGCAGGCTAATAGTAACAGGTCTTTGTGGTTCTGTTAGCCTTGCAATTCTTTGTTCACTTTGAATTGAAAATTCAATCACCCATGGAAAGTTGTTTTGTGACCACAACTGAAATCAGACAACTACACATTCCACAAAACAAAAGAGAGATTAAGGTTTTATGCCTTAATCTCTCTTTACGTTTCATGATTGTGTGATCACAATATGTTGTTTACATAGATTGGCATTTCACCCCCGCAATAGCCTTCATGGAATCGAGAAAACTTACTATGACAGTATTCCGTATTCCTACCGTAAGATTTTTTCGCTCGCGAGTTTTCGATTGAAGTCGAATAGTTATGCGGCTCCGCCGCAATAAGTTTACCTTCAAACTCAGATTTGGGACAAAGTAGAAAAATCATTCTATGAAATTGTTTTCCAGTCATATTTTGGTATTCCTCTAGACAAAAGGGTTGATTGCTTCCAGGTAGATTGATTATCTCTTGATAATCCTTGTAGAAAATGATGTGATCTTGCTCCATGTCCACATGGTTCCTATTGAAAAGGGAATGTTTGCATTGCGAGGCATGTTTTAAAATTGAGGCCCCACATCTTTGTGGTACTTCAACTGGCAGAGAAGTGTCTCTTCTTCCTGTGATTTTCCCACTGGTTTGGTTTTGACATACGAGTGAAACAATCACCTGCAAAAATAGATTTTACAAGGCTGGTATAAATAATTTGGTCCATGAAACAGTAACAAAATAAATAGAAATAAGAAAGTTAAACACCCGTTAAACCATACATGGCATATTTGCTTAGTTTGATCCAACAATTTCCACACATTAACATGACAAAGAACTCTCTAAAATTCTTCAAAATTTGAAAGAATTCTTCACATCTTGATAAGAGTTCTTGAGTGAAGATTATTATTTTCTTTGTGATAAACTCTGCTAATTTTAAACATTGGGCTATTCACTTTCCACAGGGGGTTGGAGGTATGAGTTCTAGTTCATAGATCTACACTCTTTTTTTTTACAAGAAGCCAAGGTCCTTGCCTGGCAGGTAGTTTCTTAAATTTTAGGACAATTTTGCTACCAACAGTTTCTAATGAGTTTCTTAAATTTTTAATGCCCAAAGTCATACTCAAAACAATGTCAAAACAGTCAATATCACTGTATAGTGTCAATACATTTCTAAGTGACGTGGGAAATTAAAGCTGCACATTACAAAATTTGCTTAGCTTTTTTAATTTGGGTAGGATAGTCTTCAATCTGAACTTTTGCAAATTGAGCCTACCGTTTCTTATAAGCTGTTTCTTATTTTCTTATAAACAATGAGTGTAGTTCAAGAACGAATACGAGTATTACCTTGATTTACGAGTATTACAAGTATCATCAATGAAATGTATTATTACCTTGACATTTTCACTCTTTGCCTTCTTTGCTTGTGGTTGGTTCGACTTTTTCCTGCTCCTACTATTATCATGCGTTGAGGGGTTTCTATTCTTCATGAATTCTCCGAAACTTAATGGTCTGGGAGGATGACGATTGTGTCGGCAAAAAAGTTACTAACGCCAGGCCACGCCCCCTTACTTCTCCTGGTGCTTGGCCCAAGGGCATAATGCTCATTTATGGTGGTGATGATGCTGCAGCAGGGGGGAAAGACCCTTCCAGTGAGTGACCGCATCCTGAACAGAAGAGCCACGAACTGGAACAAATCTTCCCGCACTGATTGCAGGAAATCATCATCTGGCTCTAGCTTGCTTTCCTTTGTTCACAACTTCCTTTTTCCCAGATATTCTTCCCAACTCAGAGCTACATGTGGACGGACAAGAAGAGGACAAGTGGCGGGAAACGTCAACCTCACTTCCAAGTGAATAAACTGAAAACTCAATCTTGACCCGTGCATCGTATTAAACTTTATATGCATCGTAATAAACTTTACCTGTCATAGGCATGTGCATAGTTATACCTGTCATAGGCAAAAACCCACTTTAGAATTTTATATGATGCATGGAGATGGAGTTGCCAATTGCCTGCCCGTTTTGCATAAATCAGGTTCAGAAGAATAGTGTCGGTTATATCCAAATAAGACATCCATAATTTGCTTACTGGCTGAAGATTTCTCAACGCTGACCTTAAACAGTTCGAACTGTGCAGACAGTTTGAGAAAACAATCATTTGGCATGACCTCTTCATAAGTTCTCCGACTTAAGTCTTCACACAAAAAAATGAAAAGCATTTTTCATGTTCTCGAGATCTGTCTGTTCTGGGTAGCTTTCATTTAGGAACAGTTCAAACTTATCCAGTAATAATCTTTTGAGAGCTTCATTCATGATCTTGTTGGCTCTGATCGCTCTGTTATACATCCACTCAATACACTATCTACTGATCCTTTTGCAATGACTTGACTCTGAATAAATACATCACGCATTCTTGCATCACCATATCCATTGCCAACAGTGCTCTTGAATTTATCTGGCTCTTTTTGCTTTATGTCAATAGCTTTTGCATAAATTGCTTGGTTGAATGTTACAACAATTTATGATAAATCTATTTTATCTTTGATGGCTAATGCTCTGCAAAGACTGATCTCTGTAGCAGGACTGTAAATTGTCTTTAGATATGTGATCTTTGACTTGGAGATGATTATTTCATTGCGAACAAGGATGTGAAAACCTGTCCAACTTGGAATTTTCTGATTTGCGGCACAATGTAATCAGTATACTTTTTTCGAGGTTTGACATTTGAATGCACTTGTGGTGGCTATGAACTGATAATCGCTCTTGAGGATATGTTCTCCTATTTAGATTTTGGTCATAAAAGAAACGGGATCATATCATTTTAGGCCCATAATCTATTTCAAGCACCTTTACTTCCGACCGTTTTTTTTTACATATAACCTACCGTTTTGAGCTTGCTATCATGCTTTTTTGAAAGTAGAGGAAAAGGGCTATTCACTGATGTATGATAGGTTTGGTCACCTCAGATGATACTAATTTCGACAAAATTTGATCCTAGCTCATGGCCTAATAGCAACAGTTGCTTTGGATTGACAGTAGCGATTGCAGACAAAAGAAATTCTCGCAACCAGTATTCAAAACAAACAAAGCCGCAAAAGTTGCCCTGAAACCAGGGTTCAGAACCTGATTGGTAGACGATTCAATTCTCATACTTGTTTGGGTGTAATTAAAACTCTTACTGCTCAGCTTCTGAGCCAAATAAAAAGAATGCCCTAGGCAGATGTTCAGATACATCCTTCTTCGCACGGTAGAACACTTGTTCCAGCCCTGTTTGGAATGATGCATCATATGCTATAATGCATCCTTCATGAGCTGCAAACTTTTGTCCACATACTTTTATCGATTTGAGGAAAAAACTTTAACTGATTACTTCAGGATTTGATTATATTCCAGAAACTCTTAGCCTGTTCCGGAAACTAATAACAGCTTTCTCTTTAATCTTTCTCAAAGGTCCATGTTCTTTTTCATAAGAAAATATTGGATGGTCAAGAGACTTTGCAACATTCTCGTATGTACTGCATTCATCCAACTGATATTGTTCTCCCAGTGACACACAAATGTTTTGCAGTTTTGGATGGTTGCAAGTTTCTTGAAATAGTTGTGCCTGGACTCAAACCTTGTACTACTATGCCTCAGTAGTGGTCCAAGATTTAAAATCTGTTTTGGCAAGTGGACCAAATAGTGCATCCTTTACCTCAGGGAACAATTCACTGAATCTTTATGAATCTACTCTATCTGTAGGAACGACTGGGCTAAAGGAGATCTGTACTTTGAAAATCAACTGCAAAATGAGTTCATAATATTGGTTCTCAGTTTTTACTTAACCATGTAAGGCAGAATGGTAGATTTCTCAAAAACATCCTTGCTTGCTTTGCTGATTGCTGATTGTTGATAAGAATCAAGATTTTATTTTGACCATTTCTTGCAATATCTTTAGCCTTAGCAATTGCCAGAAGTTGTATCCTTCAAAGCCTTGATCTAAATTTTGGACTAATATTTGGCAACGTAATATAGTACAAATAAATTTTATGTTCGACAATATGAATCCCAAGGGGATTACAAAGTTCAACTTAATCAAGATATAGTATCACTTAAAGGCTGTTTGGGTGACTTTTGAATATGTGATTCTGTTTGAAAAGTTGTCCCATCACATACATCATACAATATTCCATCTTTGCATTGCCATGGATTGCAAACAATGTTCTCAAATACTTTCTGGCTGGAGAGAAGACGCTCAATAGTTTCCAATATTGGGATATACAGCATAGCATCTTCTTTTTGACACATAAGTCGTTTGGCTCCCTTATTTTTATATGCAACTCTTTTGCCTTGAACATACTGAAGTTAAGATAATACTCTCCCTTATCAATACAAGATTTGATCGAAGAACCTGATTTTGGGAATGAGAGATAAAAAATAGTGCACAACTTATATGACTGCTTCTTTGTAACTATGCCTATGGGGGAAACTTGAAGCTTTGGAAATGGTGACTCATTAAAGGGGCCATCAACTCGGCCTAATTTAACCACTATAGCAAGGCTTTCAGAAACGATTGCTTTGTTTGCTCATGGGTAGTGTGGACACAGTTCGTGTCGATCGTGCCCACAATTCATGGCCTAACTGTGCTCAAATGAATAAATGTATTTCGTTACCTTGCTTGTCTTCATTTCATTGGTATCTTTCCTCACCTGGTTTGTCTCCCTTCTTTCGCTTGCTGTGTCGGCCTAAATTTCAAATTGTTACCGCGCTCCGGAAGTTATGGCCTGAGAACTAGTTCCCAGGCGACGCAGCCTTCGAACGACTCATCCTGAAAATAGAAAAATGAATGGGAGGGCAATCGACCGCAAATCTCAAAGAGAGCTTTCGTTGACACCGCGAAACATTTTGCTGCGGGGGCGCTGTAGGTAACAATGAAATTTGAACAATAGCTGCCAGAAATCTTACGTCAGTTTCGGGGGGTAATGCTGTGAATAAAAGATGATTTTTAAAAATGGCGGGAGAGGAAGAAGCATGGCAGAAGCGCAGAACTTAAAAAAATGTCTTGTCTTAGCTGACATTATCAGGTTGACTAGACCTCCTGAATATACCATCTTATTGTTAGTTGTTTGGTGGAAAACAAAGATGAGAGTACAAGAGTTTCATCGTGGTTATCTGAAGCACGGCTCCGAAGTGTTGCTGACAGTGCCCCTAGTCCCTGCTGGTAAAAACAGAGAAGTAAAAACCTGCTGGTAAAAAACAGAACGGAGTTGTAAAAACTGAGACAGAAAGTGGCTCGAAACAACCAGAAAAGGAATCATAGTTAACTCAAGAAAAAGCAAAATAAGCAGGACAAGGTTCGAAGTTCTGGGAGCTTATACAGAGGCTACTATGAGTTGATTAATTAATGCACTCCACCAAGGAGAATATTAAATACTGGCCTAAATTTTGTGATCGAAGAAAGGGGAAACAGGATTGATGTATGGTACTGCAAGTCAAAGATTTTCACATGCATATTGTCTTGTTGCGAAGATAGTAACTGATATTATGCTGCAAAGACTTGTGATAAATCTTGAATAGCATAGATTTACCTGCTGTCGTTTTTGATATAAAGAAATTTGGCTAGCAGAAATTTGACACTTGAATTTCAGAATTTGATGGTACTTGGCTACAATAAAGCTAGCCCTAGTATAGTAGAGGGTGCTTTAGAACATACATGTTACAGTAACCAATCATGGGATACTTATTTATGCAGGTTTGGGTAGGGTGGAGCAAAATGGGTTAGAGTGGGTCAAAGTGGGTCTTGATAATTGCAAGGATTTCACTGTTGTTGAACAGTAACATTCTTAGTACTTAGTTCAAGAAAATCAGCTTCTATCATGAACTATTCATTGAAATTCATTGAAAATTCTACAAGCTCACAACCAATGACATGTTTCCTCAAATTTGTAGGCAAAAAATTAAATGACCCATTTTGCCACATTAAGTCCCATTTTGCCCACTCCACCCTACCAAGACCCTACCTAATAACACTTCTGTGAGAGTAATTTTCATCCCAAGTCTCAACTGTTTATTGGGGGACATTTGATTTTGGGAGCATACATTGTGGCGCACAGTACAGTAAAATAATAGAATAGTAATATTGCGTAGTTTCCTCCAGGTAAAGCTATTTTGTTGCAGAACAAAGTAGACAATTATCCCAGTAGTGTCAATTGCATTTCAATCAAAGATCATATTTTACAGCTGTTGTTGTTTTATTAGTCAGTCTATGTTTATGGCCAAATAAAAGGTGGATCTGCTCAAAATTGTACTGTATTGTATCAAGATCTCCTTTGCTTTGCTGGCAAGTCTGGCATGCATGCATGTTTCACTTCTACACTCACATTTTTATAAGAAACGACTTTTACAGAAACAGTAGTACAGTAAACACCCTCATATATCATTTATCACTTTTTTAGCTTAGTCTAACAAAGATTCTTTATTCTGGGGTTTAAAATTTAGATATAATGCAATTTAAGAGGGCATGTACAGTACAGGCCTTGCTAACATTAACATGACAAGAATTCTCAATAACTCTTTAAGACTTCTGATCAAATTCTTGAGTCATAAGAAAGACTGTAAATTCATTTAAAATAAGAATTCTTAAGAAATTCTTGAAAATTCTTAGGCAGGAGAACCATGGTAATGTGCGCTATTGTACTATTTACAACCATCCAGATAACATTTTACCCAAATATTTATATTTTACCAAATATTAACCAAAATATTTTACCAATTTCTATATTGTTGTGTTGTCATATGGGATGACAAAAGGTAGGTTTTTTGCTGTCTGTGTAATCTGTTTGCTGTTGTCAAATAGTAGATCTGACTGTGAATATTGTCTAATTTTGTTGAATTGTTTTTTTATTTCAGAAAGGTTGTAACCCCTCCTTACTAGATTGTTTCTTAGTATTTCAAACTTATCTTCAAGCTGTTCATTGTTGGTAATTATTCTCCTATATCTCAAGGCTTGGCTGTAAATGATACCCTTCTTACAGCTGTTGGGATGAAAGGAGTTGTTATGTAATAGGGAGCATATATCTTGCTTTTTAACAAAAAGAGTCCTTTTCAAGGTACCCTCCCTGTTGAAGTATATGGTCGCATCCAAGAAATCAATTTGCTGCAAAGAATGCTCTGCTGTGAATTTTATTGTTGGGAAACATTGGTTGCAATTTGCAACCAAATGGTCTAAAAACTTGAGGAGGGCCTCCTCTCCATATTTTGGGTTGTGTTTTAGTCTTAGTTGGTCTTGTGGAAAAATGGTAGTGTAAGAGCATGCGTGTCTCTTAAATTCGAGAAATGCTTTGAAAACCTCATCCTTGGTGACGATATCCGGTGAATATACAAAGCCGAGGCCCTTGTTGAAGACACTTTTTTGTAATTGGTTAAGAGGAAAATTTCCCACATTGTAAATATTGTCAATTGGCCTAGTTTTGGCAATTTGCCTGTGTAGATATTTCTTGACTGCATTTTTGTGTTTCTTGTTTTCTTTCCTTAACTTCCTGTTTTGTCCTAGCATTTTGCGAAGGGTTGGAATGTTTGGCGCGTTATTCAAAGCAGCTGTGAGAAGGGGAGAAGACGGAACTAATAGTGCAGAAGTTAGCATCATGCTTAGCAAAAATATAATACAAGATTTGAGGGAATTTTTTCCTCTTTGCTCCCCTATATATTTTGAGCTGTGTACGGCCATGATTGTGTTCGTAGTCTGTGACTGAACTCTGTCTTTTTTCAAGTGTTTATTACCCAGGGGGGGGGTAACTTTGGGAGATGACGGGGGTGTGCCATTTTTTATTACAAAGTACTTTGTAATCTAAGGTTACACGTGAAATCAGACCCACAAAGAATTATTTTTGAACATGATACCTAAAATTTATGATCATATCAAAAATGATACCCCAAAATTTATGGTTTCTTATGATATTACCAAAAATGACACCCTTAAATTTATTTTCTGTCGGGAAAAAGTCACCCCAAAAAATGGCACACCCCGTACCAGTATATATGGAAGTGACCCCCCCCGGGTTTATCATACTTCTACAAACTCCGTATGGCCCCAATTTTCTCGCATTTGTTTGCATGTTCAATGACACGGAATTATTTGTCTCCTTTTTCATAGAATGACCCGGAATATATCCCCAATTTTTTCCCCATCATATTGGCACATTCCTGTCATTTTACTCCCAAAGATACCCTTCCCGAGGCAAGAAACACAACAAAATTTTTAGTATAAATGAAAGTGAACTCACAGATAGTCTTAATCCATCCATACATCCATCTATTTAAACCGAATTCATAAAAATATGTTCATCTCAGTCAGCCTGGCTGCAGTGCCGTTCATTGCGCCATCTTTACTACATGGGCTTCCCGCTTCAATTTACGCGCTTTAATTTAGTCTCTTGTGGTTGTTGTTGCAGCGATTTACCATAGAGAGTACCCTCCCTGAACGCTAGCCGCCTTCGCTTTAAGTCACATGACACAAACCATGGCTCTGCTCCATATTAGGCAATCTTGATGTTTCGCGGTGTCAACGAAAGCTCTCTTTGGGATTTGCGGTCGATTGCCCTCCCATTCATTTTTCTATTTTCAGGATGAGTCGTTCGAAGGCTGCGTCGCCTGGGAACTAGTTCTCAGGCCATAACTTCCGGAGCTCGGTAACAATTTGAAATTTAGGCCTACACAGCAAGCGAAAGAAGGGAGACAAACCAGGTGAGGAAAGATACCAATGAAATGAAGACAAGCAAGGTAAAGAAATACATTTATTCATTTGAGCACAGTTAGGCCATGAATTGTGGGCACGATCGACACGAACTGTGTCCACACTACCCATGGTTTGCTAACGCTGTTGGCAGAGTGCCTAAAAGGAACAACTGGTAGCAGGATGGTTTCCTCTACATTCCACAACACTGCATCGTTGGGCAAATCTGCACTTGTCAACGGGGCATAGGGTTCCTCTGTTATAGTTGCGGCACACTGCGATCCGTCTGGCCTCAACTTGCTGAACAAAGTTGCTATATAGGGATGGTCCTTTTGAAAAAGTGACAAGTCATCTGCTAATTGGCTTGTATTCAGCCTAAAAACTCGCAGCCATAACTGTTGGTTGATGTTTTTCCATCTTGTGATTTGTTGTTGGCGGCCTTCTGTCGGAACCAGTAATCATAAACAAGGCAAGCGAGAGACTTCTGATTTGCTGCACTATTACAAATCGTGTCCAAATACTCTATTAGGTCAGCTGCATTATTGGGAAATTTTGTCACAAAACTTTCACATGTGCAGTGAAGGCTGAGGTCCAATCTTTTATTTCCCTTATTGGGGCTTTTTCGAGTTTGGCTACGAATTCAGAGTTTTCGCCAATCTGAACTGAAAACGCCCCATCATCATGGCTTAATGAAATCATATGGGGGTTTCTTGGAAGGGGTCTAGCAATGTAAAAAAACTCATCATTTTGGATTGCTTTCATGAAGTTGCTGGGGAATGCTGGTGAAAAACTCGCATTATCGGCTTGATTGTTTGCTGTGCCTATAGTGTTTGGGCATACTCCATAGGTGATCGTGCTGCCAATTCTTTCAAAACCGTTTCTTCCCTTTTCCAGAGGCGGAAGCTTCTGCTTCTGGGGCAGCTTCTTCCTTTATTTCTGAATTTGCTTCATCAGTATCTTGTTGCCAGGAACTCAATGTTCAGTCCTGTGTTGCTCACTTCTTCAAGTAGGTGCTGATCGTTTCATCATGCAAATAGTTTTTATGTTGCTTATATTATCGTTGGAGCAAAAAGGTGAAGCGAAAAGGCTTCAATCTCGTTTTATTAGGTATCCTAACATTGCCGTGGCGACGTTTGATTCGGTCACTTTGATTGGTTAGCTTATGGAATTGTACTGAGAATTATTTGTTTCCACCATCCATTCATTAATGTTTTGAAGTGCCTTTCCAATTGGCACTAACCTTCTTCGACTTTGAAAACATGCTGTGCCAAGAATAATCCAATTAGAAGGGATTAAGTTAACTACCTCTGCTTACACTAGAAAGGGAGGTCTCTAGATCAATGAGAAGATATCCTAATGTCTTATTGAATAATAGACATGCACTGTAATTGTTCATTAGTTGGGTCCTTTCTAAACTATGCTTCGTAATAAAATTAGTGGTAGATAAATTCATTGAAACGGACTTCTAATGAATAAGCCGTTTGTTGTGTCCTGCGAGAATAACATACTAAGGCTCTCCCATCGTACCCAAATTAACTACATTTATCCTATCTGTAAAAAGGCGATGCATCGATGGTTAATGCATCTTTTGTTGCATTTTATGGCTTGAAAGGAACTTCAGGTACATTGCTATAATCCTATATGTAGCATTTCTAATAGCTTGATTATTTTCAGAATAATAGCAGTTTTCTTTTTATTGAAATAACTCTTAAAAAGTTTTGAAAAAAAAATTAAAAGAATCGTACATCCTAAATTAAAATATAAAAACAACGGTACAATCTTCAACAAAAAAAAATAGTTCATGAAGGTCTATAATATGGCTCCAAGCATAAATCTGTAGCTTTCGTAGCTTACCATTTAGCAATTTGATGACGTCACAACCTCAAACCTGGTGAAAAAATAGAGGATGTTGTAATTCTGAAAATGATCAAAGATATCAGAAATGCTACAGATAGGATAATAGGAAAATACTTGAAGTTGCCTTCAGGCCACTAAATCAAACAGAATATGCATTAACCATCAGTGCAATGTTGTTTTAAGATACCAAAGATTTGGAGGCTATGCTGGACTGAAATCTAACTAAATTGAAAAACTATTCTTTACCAGGGTTGCCATCTGGCCGTTTTGACAGCCAAATTTCTCGATTCTGGTCGTTTTTCAAAACCCTTGGCTGCCAAAAAATGTTTTGGCTGAAAAAGCAAAAGTTGGCCGAATTTTGGCCGTACGTAGAAAAACAATGTAAAAACAAAAGAAACAACTATTTTTGCACAAATAATGCTCAACATTATATTCAAAATGTCAAAATTGAAAGTGAAGAAACGAGAAACAAAATAAAAAGTAGTAAGAAATTTCAAATAAAAAGATGAATTAGTTGTTTTAGCATATAAAGCTATTTTCGATAACATTATTACTGGACAAGATTGGCCGGAATTTGGCTGTTGTTGAATAGTTTGTTAGGTTAGCCGAATTTGGCCGCGAAGCATAAAACTTTTGGCCGCCAACCATTTCAGACATCTGGTAACCNAATTTTGGCCGTAAGTAGAAAAACAATGTAAAAACAAAAGAAACAACTATTTTTGCACAAATAATGCTCAACATTATATTCAAAATGTCAAAATTGAAAGTGAAGAAACGAGAAACAAAATAAAAAGTAGTAAGAAATTTCAAATAAAAAGATGAATTAGTTGTTTTAGCATATAAAGCTATTTTCGATAACATTATTACTGGACAAGATTGGCCGGAATTTGGCTGTTGTTGAATAGTTTGTTAGGTTAGCCGAATTTGGCCGCGAAGCATAAAACTTTTGGCCGCCAACCATTTCAGACATCTGGTAACCCTGTTCTAAATTACATGGTGCAGATTTTAAAACGAAGTGCACCCTAAAGTTTGAAGCCTGTCTCACATTAACCCTATCTGACCTGGGTGTTTTGAAACACTCAATGCCTGCGGGGGGCGGATTCCGCCCCCTCCACTTTATTTCAGTTGTTATATCAGATATCACTACCTAACTTGGCACAAATGTTATTGATCATATCAACAATGATTATTTAAAATTGTAATTCAATTAGCGCCGTTGTTGTTGTTGCTAGAGCATAATAATGATTATGAAGTTGAATGACGTCATAAAAATTAAAGCATGTTAAAAGTTCATTAAACTTAACTTTTCATACAGAAATGAAAAATATAGATCAAAATATATGTAAATCAAAGAATTGAGCTTAATTGGACCAATTATAAAAGAATAAGAGAGATATAAAGTTAATTTTCACAGAATGCCAGATGACAACTTGGTAACCATGGAGACAGTGATAAATATAGAATGTCAAAATTGTTACAATTTCATTGCTCCATGATACAGAGTTAAACTTACTAAATCTCAGCAGAATCCGCCCCCCCCCCCCAGGTCAGATAGGGTTAATGTAGAAATGTCAAGCGAAAATGTCTGCAAATATGAAAACATATACAATGTTTTGCAGGAGTAATTTTGCGTTATGGCAATTCTCACCTGACATCTAATGTGCGACCGACTGTCAGGTCAAAGCAAAAAAAACGTCAGGGTAGGGGTGTCATACCCTAAATATACCATAAAATGGTGGGGTTGGGGGACAAGTTTTTGGTTGAAATCAACAACAAAAACTGTAGAAACTTGCACTTTTTGAAAATAAGAGTTTGCCTTCAGGTCTACATTCAATTCCTCCAGTAATGTGTATTCCTCCCTCTATTTACTAGNAGAATACTTAATGGTAGGAAAGAAGGCGACTCTTTTGGAAACTGTACTTTCTCCAATCATAAGGGAAGCAGTGTAGTTGACTATGCAATCGTTTCAGACCAGTTTTTTAGTGAGGTCACTGGTTTTACTGTTAAACCTCAAACTATATTGAGTGACCACTGCCAGCTGGTAACTTGGTTTAATTCTCCGCTCATAAGTAAGAGAAAGGAAGAAAGTACTTACGACTGGATCCCGCTGCCAAGGAAGTTTAAATGGTTAACAAATAGTAAGTCTACTTTTACCAGAGCACTGAGAGAAAAGAATATCCAGGAAAAAATCCAAAATTTTTTGACCTACGATTTTTCGAAAACTACAGATGTTGACCGCGCAAATACTCTTTTTACCAATATCATAATTTCCGCTGCAGACATGTCCCTTCCTGTATCAAAAGGTAATAAACGAAAGTGCCACAAGAAGGGAAAGAAATGGTTTGATAACGAATGTGTTGCACTAAAAAAAGACTTTAATCTCCTTTCTAAGAGAAGACACCAAAAGCCCCATGACGAAAATATAAAAATGGAGCAGAAGCAAGCCTCTAAAACTCTTAGATCAACATGCTTTAAGAAAAAACAAGCTTACTGGAACAACGTCGCGGAACAACTAGAAAATAATACAGATAATAACCAATTCTGGGATACGTGGACATCTTTTGACGATAAATACCAAAGCGATTCTCAACCACGATTGACTAATGGAAACGTTTGGGAACAATATTATGCAAAACTCTTTCATGAGAACAATGATCTCAAGCTACCAAAAGAGAGAAATAAAACAAAAAAGGATCACCATGGCCCTGCTCTCAACAAACAAATCTCTGACAAAGAGATACAAAAATCAGTACAAAGGCTAAAAAAAGGTAAATCGCCAGGTTTTGACAGGATCAGTAACGAGATGATTATAGCAAGCTACCCCATCATGAAGGATGTTTTCCATAAACTCTTTAACTTTATATTTAGTTGTAGCAATGCCCCTGAAATTTGGTGTAAGAGCATTATTTCCCCAATCCACAAATCTGGCAACAAATTGGACCCAGATAACTACAGGCCGATTTCTGTGACTAGCTGCTTGTCTAAGTTGTTTTGTATAATACTTAACTTCAGGCTTTCTGATTTTCTTAAAGACAATAAAATATTGAGCAATAGTCAAATTGGATTTCTTGAAGAGACCAGAACGGTAGACCATGTCTTCACCCTAAAGACCCTCATAAACAAGCATGTTCACAACACCCCAAAAGGGAAAATTTTTGCCTGTTTCATTGACTTCCGAAAAGCATACGACTCAGTCTGTCATAAAGCACTTTTTCAAAAGCTATCAGATTTGAACATAAGTGATAACTTTATCGATGTCCTAAAAAATATGTACTCAAAAACAACGTGTGCCGTAAAAATTGGTGACAGTAGAACTAAATTCGTCAATTATACGAAAGGTGTTAGACAGGGTTGCCCATTAAGCCCGCTCCTTTTCAATACCTTCATAAATGATCTTGCAGAGACTCTTGAAGACAAATCTTTAAACCCATTTATATTACCTAATGGTTCCAATCTTAACTGCCTCATGTATGCAGATGATATCGTCATATTTTCTAAAACAGCTGATGGTCTGCAATCGTTAATCGATAAGGTTCAGGTATATTGTGACACTTGGAAAATGAATTTAAACGTTAAAAAGACTAAATGCATTACATTCCAAAAGAAAAACAGAACTAATAAGAAGAACACTTTTATGTTTGGAAATAAGGAAATTGAATCTGTCAGTTCGTTCAACTATTTAGGTATGACAATCAACGCGAATGGTTCACTACACAGCTCAATGGAAAATCTTTCGTGTAAAGCACAGAGGGCTGTGTATGCTCTTAATAATAGATTCCCTATTAAACGACTTCCTATTAAAGCAGCTCTGAAGCTTTTTGACAGTGTAGTAACCCCCATCTTATTGTACGGTTCTGAAATATGGGGGACATATAACTATTTGAGTTTTGAAAAATGGGACAAATGTGACATGGAAAGAGTTCATTTAAACTTTTGCAAACGTCTGTTGGGCGTTAATAGATCCACCACAAACATTCTCGTGAGAGGGGAACTAGGCAGGTACCCTCTTAAATTAAACGTTGAAAATAGGATTAAGTCATTCTTTGACCACGTAAAAAAAGCACCAGAGGATAGTCTTATTTACCAAGCTTACTTAATGAACTTGGAACTTCCACCGGATCTAAACTGTAGTACGCATATCCAGAATGTTAAGCGAAATCTAAATTTAGAAGACTTTCACTCCTGTACCAAGAGCATGTTCAAGCTTAGCCAAAAAACCAGTTATAACAGGTATTGGACGAGAGAAATGTCTTCTTCAAAAAAGGGGGAGTTCCTCTTCCGTTTAAAAAAAGGCATTATACTTGAGCCATATTTAATGCAACATAACAAACGAAAGCTAAGGGTGATTACTACTAAACTTCGACTTAGCGACCACTGTCTTGCGATTGAGACGGGCCGTAGGCAATCCCCAAAAATTGATAGGGAAGATCGGGTCTGCCAAATTTGTAATGAGGAATTCATTGAAGATGAAAAACATTTTCTACTTAAATGTGAACACTATTCTGTGGTCAGAGATACATTCCTGAATCAAGTCTTTAAAAGTTATCCAAGTACGAAACAACTTAACTCTGATGATTTGCTCCAATTCATGTTCTTATGCGAGGATCAAGAAACAATCGATAATCTCCTCAAATTTATTGGACAAATCACTGATATCCGAGAAAAAACATTACTATTTTTAAATATCCCCAAGTCTCTTTAGAACGCAGATGTAAATATACCTCACACTGTTAATTTGTTTGTTTGTTTTCTTTTTTTAGTTGTAGTAAGTTAGTTACTACTCCTTTTATCTTATCTTATCTTATCTTACGTTATGTTATATTGTATATTGTAGTAGTAGCCGTGTAGTTTAAAAGCTATTGTGCTGAATGATTAAAAAAAAAAAAAAAGATAGCCCAACCACTATAGGGTTAACTAAAATTAGACACATCTTTAGGGAATTTCCCTATGCAAAACCCACCTTTATAAGGAGAACATTTCTATCAATGAATATTAAAGTAAATACCCCCTCCCCCTCCCAGCAGAGGCATGGTGTGAATATGTCCTCAATTTATAGGCAATTGCGTGGGATTTTGCTGGGTTGTTTGCCATTTTTATGGGGTTTAGCCCTGGTTATAGGACATGTATTCAATTTGGGCTATTTTAAACTTTAATGACCAGGCAGCTTTTTGTTTTTTATTCTTTCTTGTTTGTTGAAGAGCACTATCTTCGTTCCCACAACCCTCATAATTGTTCTTTTAACCCTATCAAGCCAAGGGGGGGGCTAAATCAGGCCCCCTAGCAGCTTTTTTGCTGTATATCCGTACTAACTGTACTTACCACTCTGTAATTTTCTGACTTTTATTTTTATCCTTCTTACACCCAGAATATGTCTTTTAGAAAAATGAAATTCAATCATGGGGGTAAACAGAATTAATTTTCAAAAGAAGTCAACCGCACATTTTGAATAAACCCTAATAAAATCTACATGAAACTTGGGAAAATTATTCGGAGCTAGGAATATGACTTAATTTTTATGCTCTATCGAACTGACTACTTATTTTGGAATTTGGATGTGTAAATCGTAGTATTTATGCAATGCGCATGTGCACATTCTTTGAATTTTTGTGTGATGATGTCATCATTTTTTCATAAATTTTCTTTGCAAAGCAAATGCAATTTCATAACAGGATACATAAAAATTAGACTGATATCCTTACTTCTTTTTGTTTACTTGTAAGCAGCGATTGAAAATATTTAGTACTAAACCCTTATCATTCTGAAAATGTAACATTGTGACATGTCAGGTCATGTGACATATCTAAAAATGGATTTCATTTTTGGGTTCATTTCATGATGTACTATACACATGCCAAGTTTCATGGCTCTATGTTGTACAGAGCAGAAATAAAATAGGTGGGCCGAATCAGCCCCCCGAGCATCAAATACCCTAGGCTTGATAGGGTTAAGCCCTGCATGCTGCATGTTATTTTGTTGGCAGGCAGATTTACTGCTGGTCATGGTGAAATTGTTTTCATTGGTTTTAAAAGAGAAGTGAAATATTTTGCAATGGGGTGCTAATGGATATATATAGATTTCTACTTGAGCTCCCTACCCCTACTTATTGCATCCCCAGCAATTAGGCATCTAAGAGTAAGCCAGTTGTAAGCCAGAAATGTTAGGGATTTTTTAGGTAAGGGGGGTTGTCACCTAGAGATATATGTAGGAGATACTTTCTGTGGAAGTTGTCTATTTCTGATATTGATGAGTTGGTCAACTTGAAAACTGCAGGTCCCCTCTCAGATGCACACAAATTCTCATTGTATACACAGTAAACTGATTCATTCCAATTTAATTTATAAATTTATCTTTACTTATAGCCTGCTTTGCCTACAGCAACCAACAAATCATCATTTTCATATAATGTTTTCATTTACTTTGCATCTACAGGATCATATCAAGGAATACAAATTGCAACATCTGTGCAAGATGTGAATGCCACCCGGAAGCCTTTGCTGCAGCTTAATCCGAATAGTCAACACAATTTACATCTTTGTGATATTGCAAAATCTTGACCAGAGATTAAATTGCAAACATCAAACTTGCATGATTTTAGACTTGTGCATGGAGATACATCTATCCAATTTCACATTTTGACGAACATGAAGAACAATGGATACTTCCGTGCACGGTCTATTGATCTGGCAAGTTGTCTTTGATGGTCGGTTGCAGTAGGTGATATCCAATGCACTTTGCCAGAATCTTGGCACATACCATCCCCAATATCAAGTATCAATGATTTAATTTGCTTGCTTGTTAAAGTAATTTGCTTGCTTTGCCATGGTTGCACTCATGGAGATTTTGAACACCTTGGTACATCAGTTGTGGATCATGCTGAGAATGTTATTGCAAAACCTGATGTCTACGAGGAGGATACCGGAAACACTACAACAGTGTACAGATCTTCACAATGTCAAGGTTTCTCGCAAGAAGGTAGATTTAGTTCTATGTGTAGCTCCTGCCAATGACTGAATTCTCTGCTAAAGGTGAAGCTCTTCCGATATCAAGCAGCCAAGAAGGAAGAAACTATAAAAACAAGTTGTCAGAGTGGAAGCAATACTAACTGGAGATTTTTGGACTCGACCCAAGCACAGGAACGTGCATCAAATGAAAAGCGAAAGCGTGTGAATGCTGAGAAAAGGGAGGAAAATATCGAGAGGAAAGTTGAAGAAGTAAAAAAGTTAAAAAGGATGTCTAGTGAATGGGATGAGGATCTGTCAAGCATTTTCAACACATAAATGATGAAGCAACCACACATGATGACATTTCCACTATTATCAATAATCCAGAAGTGGGATTTTTTGTTGGAAAATCCAGCAGGAAATGGTGCAAAGAAAGAGACGTCAATGGCACCCAAGGTGAGCAGTTTTGTTCGTTTTACAATTGATGTTGTGAAAAGATACACCTATATTTGTAGTCCCATTATTTAGAAATCTCTTAGAAAATGGCAAATGCTTTATATCTATGTTCTTCATTTTTTTTCAAAGCCGAAACTTTGGAAAAACGTTATCAAAATTTTAATTCTCTGTATACGTTGAACAATAACTGGAAAGCATAATAACCCATAACACTAGAATGGTAGAACTGATTTTAGTGAA
The DNA here is from genome assembly GCA_004194415.1 of Aurelia aurita. NCBI lineage: Eukaryota > Metazoa > Cnidaria > Scyphozoa > Semaeostomeae > Ulmaridae > Aurelia > Aurelia aurita. The sequence goes on along the minus strand of REGM01000136.1, from coordinate 50,665 downwards.
ATAAACAATTTAATCTAAGTTAGAATTTCTGCTACAAAATGATTGGACAGAACCGTTCCAATAAGTTGTTTGCTAAAAACAGTATGGGGGCCTCGTCTTTCGAGAGGGATTGCGCAGGGTGGTTGGTGCGTCTTTCGTTTTGGTGTGGTGGCTTGGGGGGTTTTCCTTTGTGTCGTTTGATGGGGTGGGGGATGCGTTGGCCAATTGCGTGGTCTTGTTTTGGGATTTGGCAACTATGCTGTAAAAACCTCCTCTCTCGTGTAAAATTTCCCTCTATTTTGTAATATTTGTGTCTCTATGTTAAGTGTAATGGCCGCAGAGTTGTTATGTATTTCTATGCTCCCTTTTGGTATCGTTTTGTAATTAATTGTTTGTTATTGTAAATCTTATGAGAATA